>CM059437.1:96092700-96145200 GCA_030390025.1 Squalus acanthias | reverse complement strand
CCATCGGCCAGATTCAGCCTGCTGGCCTCGTGTTGAATAAAGTAAAAATGATTATTCATGTTATTCTGAGAAGCGCGGTGACCACCACTGTGTGGCTGGGGTTTGAGCAGGTAATGAAGCAGCCTGCGCTGCGAGAGGGACTGAGAATTTCTTGACCGTGTAATTATGTCTTCTATAACGAGCTTGCTTCAGGAGTTTTGCTTTTGCTCTCGTGGTGTGGGAGTCGTTGGCTCGGCCGCGCTCATTGTCCATCGCCGGTTGCCCTGAGGTGCAGGCAGACCTTCTGAGCCATTATTTGTACGACTGACTGGCTTGCTAGCCCACTTCAGAGGTCATTAAGAGTCCATCGCATAATGTGGCAGAGCAGTTCCATGTAGGTCAGAGTGGGAAGGGATGACGGGCTCTCCTCCCTGAAGGACATTGGTGAACCCGTTTGGTTTGACCCGAGCCTGGCAGCTTTCCTGCTCATTTTGTTGTTAACCCACAAATTACCAGATTTATTGGGGATGAAATTAGTCTTGGGTGCTATTTTTTAAATTCGTTCCTGAGATTTGGGCGTCGCTGGCAAGGCCAGCATTTATTGCCCATCCCTAATTGCCCTTGAGAAGGTGGTGGTGAGCCGCCTTCTTGAGCCGCTGCAGTCCGTGTGGTGAAGGTGCTCCCACAGTGCTGTTAGGGAGGGAGTTCCAGGATTTTGACCCAGCGACGATGAAGGATCGGCAATATATTTCCAAGTCAGGATGGTGTGTGACTTGGAGGGGAACTTGGAGGTGGTGGTGTTCCCATGCGCCTGCTGCCCTTGTCCTTCTAGGTGGAAGAGGTCGCGGGTTTGGGAGGTGCTGCCGAAGAAGACTTGGCGAGTTGCTGCAGTGCATCTTGTAGATGGTACACACTGCAGCCACGGTGGTGGAGGGAGTGAATGTTTAAGGTGGTAGATGGGGTGCCGATCAAGCGGACTGATTTGTCCTGGATGGTGTCGAGCTGACCCTTTGCCCCGACAGTTATCTTTCTGTTAACTTCAATGGAAAAGTAAATCAGGCAAGTTGTAAAACGGGCCGATTCGCTATTGCCCAATTTGTGTTGCCACCCGAAACCAATTTCACTCCCTGTGGATTCAATCTCAGAACTTGCCATGGTGGAATTTGAACTTGCAAGTGCTGGGTTGCTTGTCCAGCACCATCGCTGTACCCATCAGAACTAAAAGGCTTCCTTCTATGACTCCTGTTTATTGGGAACTTAAAAACCCGGTTCACAGCCTGAACTGAATAAAAGACTAGAAGGGTCCAATGATTCATCTAAACACAGGAACTGCCGGATGGAGAAAGACCAAGGTCCGTCTAGTTCACCGTCTCCCATCCCGGTCATCGATGATCCAATGATAATGGAGTCGCTGACCAATCACAGCGATCAATCTCTATCAGTGAGTCTACAACAGACCCAGACATGAGGTGAGGAAAACCCCCAGTGGTGGAGAGCTTTGGGAACCAGAGGTCCAAAGTCCCCTGTTCCTCCCGAGCTCACTGCACTCTCCACATGACACGGCTCAGATTGCTCCTAGACCACTAACAGAGTGACGTGACAAGCACATTTCTAACAAGAGGTTGCACACTTTTTTTGCAGCATTTTCTCTCTGAATGAAGCTAACTCATATCAGTCATGTTACAGCATATCTGACAATCAATATACAGAAAGCTGAGGTTATGGAAATTCTAATACACGCCCTTCAGGGACTGGCACAAGACCAATAGATCGTTATCACTGTCACATTCTGTACAGGGGCTTGAGTGCGAAGGGATCGCTAGCCCAGTGTAGTTGGGTGCAACTGATTTTATGTTTTCTGCCTTTCATTCTCGTACTAATCTAAGATCGTGTCATACGATAGGATTTGTGCGAAACAAATAATTAGCGAAGCCAATTCCTAATGTCATCATCTGTCACACACGCTGTAAAATAGTGTGGGGTTGTTTTCAGGCAGGCGGCGGACAGAGCGAGTCCCCTCCACCCCCCCCGCCCCCAGCCGCCCGGTGATGGCCGAGCCTCACCTGCATCGTGCCAGCCGTGGCCCAGTGGGAAGCTCGCTCCCTCTCGCCTGAGTCAGAAGGTCGTGGGTTCGAGTCCCGCTCCAGAGACTTGAGCACATAATCCAGGCTGACACTCCCAGTCATTGAACTATCGGCTTAGCTCCATAGAGGAGCCACTGACTCTCCCGCCACCCCTGACCAAGGCGCTGCCCGTGAGCGGTGGTTTCAGCTCCCGCTGCTCACCGCCATTACAAAAATAAAGAACTTGTATTTCTCCAGCTCCTTTCACGGCCTCAGGACGTCCCGAAGTGCTTTACAACCAATGAAACACTTTTGAAGTGTAGTCACTGTTGTAATGTAGGAAACGCAGCAGCCAATTTGCACACAGCAAGCTCCCACAAACAGCAACGTGACAATGACCAGATAATCTGTTTTAGTGATGTTGATTGAGGGATCAATATTGGCCCCAGGACACCGGGGAGAACTCCCCCCTGCTCTTCTTCAAAATAGTGCCATGGGATCTTTTACGTCCACCTGAGAGGGCAGACGGGGCCTCGGTTTAACGTCTCATCCGAAAGACGGCACCTCCGACAGTGCAGCACTCCCTCAGCACTGCACTGGAGCGTCAGCTTAGATTCTGTGCTCAAGTCTCTGGAGTGGGACTTGAACCCACAACCTTCTGACTCTACACTGCTGTACCCCTGTGATTTCTTAGTCAGCGGCAGGAATGTCCTGTTGCAGCTTCTTAAGGTGAAATCCACACTTTGCATTGGAGGGAAAGTTTGAAACTGGGCATCTGGTGTGTGTGTTGGTTGTGCTGGGCTGAGGCAGGAGTTTGCTGATATCCAGGAGATCAGGCAGGACAGACTGTTGTGAGCGAAATGGCTTGAGTAGCGGGAGCCAGGAGTAAAGTTGAAACCTGGTGGAAAAGGAATGACTAAGCACCCAGTACATAGAATCATCGAACAGTACGGCACAGAAGGAGGCCATTCGGCCCCTCGAGTCTGCGCCGGCTCTTTCGAAGAGCAATCAGTACACAGACACAAGCAATGCTGCAATGCCAAGGAGCTGAAAATGACAACAGAAATAACTGAGAGAGATTCTCATCAGAAGATTGGCTGGGACCGTTTGAAAGCTAATTCCAGTTGTGAACCTGCTGGATTTTTGCTTTGCTTTGTGGCTGAATTTTAACTCAGTGAAGTGTGAAGTGATAACATTTTGGTTGGAAGAAGGAGGAGAGGCAATATAAACTAAAGGGTACAGTCCTAAATGGGGTGCAGGAACAGAGAGACCTGGGGGTTCACACACACCTTGAAGGTGGCGGGATGAGTTGATAAAGCTGTTAAAAAGGCATACAGGATCCTGGGCTTTATAAATAGAGAGGTCGCACAACACCAGGTTATAGTCCAACAGTTTTATTTGAAATCACAAGCTTTCGGAGCTATCGATCGCCCCTTCCTCAGGTGAAGTAGTAAAGAAATACAGACTCGACAAAGCATATATAGATAGAGAACAATGCATGTGTACCTTACAATTGCAGACAACTAAATTAAATCATCCTGACTATCTGCCGAGGTGTGATAAAGTTAATCAGATCAGCCAGGAAGGTACCACATCAAAGACATAGCAAGATACAACTGAGACAATGAGGTGGAGTCGCAGGGGGTCTAACGTGTCAAAAGCTGCCGTCTGTATGTAAAATGAAAAGCTGTAAAAATTTTTTACTTTTTTACTGTGAAAATTTTTACTTTTTTACTGGGAATCACATCTGTGAACAAGCCAACGACGACTCGAGTCCGGATCACGTCATGTATCGTGACATAAACCCAAGATCCCGGTTGAGACCGTCTTCATGAGTGCGGAACTTGGCTATCAGTTTCTGCTCGATGATTTTGCGCTGTCGTGTGTTCCTAAGGTTGCCTTGGAGAACGCTTACCCGCAGATCCGAGGCTGAATGTCCTTGACTGCTGAAGTGTTCCCCGACTGGGAGGTAACAATCCTGCCTGGTGATTGTTGCGCGGTGCTCGTTCATACGTTGTCTCAGTGTCTGCATGGTCTCGCCGATGTACCATGCCGCGGTGCATTCTTTCCTGCAACGTATGAGGTAGACAACGTTGGCCGAGTCACATGAGTATGTACCATGTACCTGGTGGGTAGTGTCCTCACGTGTGATGGTGGTATCTGTGTTGATGATCTGGCATGTCTTGCAGAGTTTGCCGTGGCAGGGTTGTGTGGTGTCATGGTCGCTGTTATCCTGAAAGCTGGGTAATTTGCTGCGAACGATGGTACTTCTGAGGTTAGGCGGCTGTTTGAAGGCAAGTAGTGGAGGCGTGGGGATGGCCTTAGCGAGGTGTTTGTCATCATCGATGACATGTTGAAGGCTGCGAAGAACATGACGTAGTTTCTCCGCTCCGGGGAAGTACTGGACGACGTAGGGTACCCTGTTGGTTGTGTCCCGTGTTTGCCTTCTGAGGAGGTCTATGCGATTTTTCGCTGTGGCCCGTCGGAACTGTCGATCGATGAGTCGAGCGTCCTATCCCGTTCTTACGAGGGCGTTTTTCAGCGTCCGTAGGTGTCCATCGCGTTCCTCCTCGTCTGAGCAGATCCTGTGTATTCGCAGGGCTTGTCCATAGGGGATGGCTTCTTTAACGTGGTTAGGGTGGAAGCTGGAGAAGTGGAGCATCATGAGGTTGTCCGTGGGCTTGCGGTAGAGTGAAGTGCTGAGGTGTCCGTCTTTGATGGAGATTCGTGTGTCCAGGAATGAAACCGATTCTGAGGAGTAGTCCATGGTGAGTTTGATGGTGGGATGGAACTTGTTTATGTTATCGTGTAGTCTTTTCAGTGATCCTTCGCCATGAGTCCAAAGGAAGAAAATGTCGTCGATGTATCTGGTGTACAGCGTTGGCTGGAGGTCCTGTGCAGCGAAGAAGTCTTGCTCGAACTTGTGCATGAAGATGTTGGCGTATTGGGGTGCGAATTTGGTCCCCATGGCTGTTCCGTGTGTTTGGGTAAAAAAATGGTTGTCGAAGGTGAAGACATTGTGGTCAAGGATGAAGCGGATGAGTTGTAGGTTGGCGTCTGGAGATTGGCTGTTGTTGGTGTTGAGTACTGAGGCTGTCGCAGCGATGCCGTCATCATGGGGGATACTGGTGTAGAGTGCCGATACGTCCATCGTGGCGAGGAGTGTTCCTGGTTCAACTGGTCCGTGGGTGCTGAGTTTCTGTAAGAAGTCTGTAGTGTCGCGACAGAAGCTGGGGGTTCCCTGTACGATGGGTTTCAGAATGCCCTCGACGTATCCAGAGAGGTTCTCACACAGGGTTCCATTGCCTGATACGATAGGACGTCCGGGTGTGTTGGCTTTGTGTATCTTTGGGAGGCAGTAGAAGTCTCCCACGCGGGGAGTACGTGGGATGAGAGCGCGTAGGATGTTTTGAAGGTCTGGATCGAAGGTCTTGATCAGTCTATTGAGTTGGCGGGTGTGTTCTTTGGTCGGATCTGCGGGTAGCTGTCTGTAGTGCTTTACAACCAATGAAACACTTTTGAAGTGTAGTCACTGTTGTAATGTAGGAAACGCAGCAGACAATTTGCGCACAGCAAGCTCCCACAAACAGCAACGTGACAATGACCAGATAATCTGTTTTAGTGATGTTGATTGAGGGATCAATATTGGCCCCAGGACACCGGGGAGAACTCCCCCCTGCTCTTCTTCAAAATAGTGCCATGGGATCTTTTACGTCCACCTGAGAGGGCAGACGGGGCCTCGGTTTAACGTCTCATCCGAAAGACGGCACCTCCGACAGTGCAGCACTCCCTCAGCACTGCACTGGAGCGTCAGCTTAGATTCTGTGCTCAAGTCTCTGGAGTGGGACTTGAACCCACAACCTTCTGACTCTACACTGCTGTACCCCTGTGATTTCTTAGTCAGCGGCAGGAATGTCCTGTTGCAGCTTCTTAAGGTGAAATCCACACTTTGCATTGGAGGGAAAGTTTGAAACTGGGCATCTGGTGTGTGTGTTGGTTGTGCTGGGCTGAGGCAGGAGTTTGCTGATATCCAGGAGATCAGGCAGGACAGACTGTTGTGAGCGAAATGGCTTGAGTAGCGGGAGCCAGGAGTAAAGTTGAAACCTGGTGGAAAAGGAATGACTAAGCACCCAGTACATAGAATCATCGAACAGTACGGCACAGAAGGAGGCCATTCGGCCCCTCGAGTCTGCGCCGGCTCTTTCGAAGAGCAATCAGTACACAGACACAAGCAATGCTGCAATGCCAAGGAGCTGAAAATGACAACAGAAATAACTGAGAGAGATTCTCATCAGAAGATTGGCTGGGACCGTTTGAAAGCTAATTCCAGTTGTGAACCTGCTGGATTTTTGCTTTGCTTTGTGGCTGAATTTTAACTCAGTGAAGTGTGAAGTGATAACATTTTGGTTGGAAGAAGGAGGAGAGGCAATATAAACTAAAGGGTACAGTCCTAAATGGGGTGCAGGAACAGAGAGACCTGGGGGTTCACACACACCTTGAAGGTGGCGGGATGAGTTGATAAAGCTGTTAAAAAGGCATACAGGATCCTGGGCTTTATAAATAGAGAGGTCGCACAACACCAGGTTATAGTCCAACAGTTTTATTTGAAATCACAAGCTTTCGGAGCTATCGATCGCCCCTTCCTCAGGTGAAGTAGTAAAGAAATACAGACTCGACAAAGCATATATAGATAGAGAACAATGCATGTGTACCTTACAATTGCAGACAACTAAATTAAATCATCCTGACTATCTGCCGAGGTGTGATAAAGTTAATCAGATCAGCCAGGAAGGTACCACATCAAAGACATAGCAAGATACAACTGAGACAATGAGGTGGAGTCGCAGGGGGTCTAACGTGTCAAAAGCTGCCGTCTGTATGTAAAACGATAAGCTGTAAAAAAAATTTACTTTTTTACTGTGAAAATTTTTACTTTTTTACTGGGAATCACATCTGTGAACAAGCCAACGACGACTCGAGTCCGGATCACGTCATGTATCGTGACATAAACCCAAGATCCCGGTTGAGACCGTCTTCATGAGTGCGGAACTTGGCTATCAGTTTCTGCTCGATGATTTTGCGCTGTCGTGTGTTCCTAAGGTTGCCTTGGAGAACGCTTACCCGCAGATCCGAGGCTGAATGTCCTTGACTGCTGAAGTGTTCCCCGACTGGGAGGTAACAATCCTGCCTGGTGATTGTTGCGCGGTACTCGTTCATACGTTGTCTCAGTGTCTGCATGGTCTCGCCGATGTACCATGCCGCGGTGCATTCTTTCCTGCAACGTATGAGGTAGACAACGTTGGCCGAGTCACATGAGTATGTACCATGTACCTGGTGGGTAGTGTCCTCACGTGTGATGGTGGTATCTGTGTTGATGATCTGGCATGTCTTGCAGAGTTTGCCGTGGCAGGGTTGTGTGGTGTCATGGTCGCTGTTATCCTGAAAGCTGGGTAATTTGCTGCGAACGATGGTACTTCTGAGGTTAGGCGGCTGTTTGAAGGCAAGTAGTGGAGGCGTGGGGATGGCCTTAGCGAGGTGTTTGTCGTCATCGATGACATGTTGAAGGCTGCGAAGAACATGACGTAGTTTCTCCGCTCCGGGGAAGTACTGGACGACGTAGGGTACCCTGTTGGTTGTGTCCCGTGTTTGCCTTCTGAGGAGGTCTATGCGATTTTTCGCTGTGGCCCGTCGGAACTGTCGATCGATGAGTCGAGCGTCATATCCCGTTCTTACGAGGGCGTTTTTCAGCGTCCGTAGGTGTCCATCGCGTTCCTCCTCGTCTGAGCAGATCCTGTGTATTCGCAGGGCTTGTCCATAGGGGATGGCTTCTTTAACGTGGTTAGGGTGGAAGCTGGAGAAGTGGAGCATCATGAGGTTGTCCGTGGGCTTGCGGTAGAGTGAAGTGCTGAGGTGTCCGTCTTTGATGGAGATTCGTGTGTCCAGGAATGAAACCGATTCTGAGGAGTAGTCCATGGTGAGTTTGATGGTGGGATGGAACTTGTTTATGTTATCGTGTAGTCTTTTCAGTGATCCTTCGCCATGAGTCCAAAGGAAGAAAATGTCGTCGATGTATCTGGTGTACAGCGTTGGCTGGAGGTCCTGTGCAGCGAAGAAGTCTTGCTCGAACTTGTGCATGAAGATGTTGGCGTATTGGGGTGCGAATTTGGTCCCCATGGCTGTTCCGTGTGTTTGGGTAAAAAAATGGTTGTCGAAGGTGAAGACATTGTGGTCAAGGATGAAGCGGATGAGTTGTAGGTTGGCGTCTGGAGATTGGCTGTTGTTGGTGTTGAGTACTGAGGCTGTCGCAGCGATGCTGTCATCATGGGGGATACTGGTGTAGAGTGCCGATACGTCCATCGTGGCGAGGAGTGTTCC
This sequence comes from Squalus acanthias, assembly GCA_030390025.1. Classification (NCBI taxonomy): domain Eukaryota; kingdom Metazoa; phylum Chordata; class Chondrichthyes; order Squaliformes; family Squalidae; genus Squalus; species Squalus acanthias. Next base: position 96,136,783 of record CM059437.1, on the reverse strand, counting down.
TGGTTCAACTGGTCCGTGGGTGCTGAGTTTCTGTAAGAAGTCTGTAGTGTCGCGACAGAAGCTGGGGGTTCCCTGTACGATGGGTTTCAGAATGCCCTCGACGTATCCAGAGAGGTTCTCACACAGGGTTCCATTGCCTGATACGATAGGACGTCCGGGTGTGTTGGCTTTGTGTATCTTTGGGAGGCAGTAGAAGTCTCCCACGCGGGGAGTACGTGGGATGAGAGCGCGTAGGATGTTTTGAAGGTCTGGATCGAAGGTCTTGATCAGTCTATTGAGTTGGCGGGTGTGTTCTTTGGTCGGATCTGCGGGTAGCTGTCTGTAGTGTTCCTGGTTGTCCAGTTGTCGGTATGCTTCTTTACAATAGTCCGTTCTGTTCTGTATGACGATGGCTCCTCCTTTGTCCGCTGGTTTGATCCGACCAAAGAACACACCCGCCAACTCAATAGACTGATCAAGACCTTCGATCCAGACCTTCAAAACATCCTACGCGCTCTCATCCCACGTACTACCCGCGTGGGAGACTTCTACTGCCTGCCAAAGATACACAAAGCCAACACACCCGGACGTCCTATCGTATCAGGCAATGGAACCCTGTGTGAGAACCTCTCTGGATACGTCGAGGGCATTCTGAAACCCATCGTACAGGGAACCCCCAGCTTCTGTCGCGACACTACAGACTTCTTACAGAAACTCAGCACCCACGGACCAGTTACCGGCATCTCCGCATCATGACCGCTTTATATATAGAGGCATAGAGTACAAAAGCAAGGAAGTTATGTTGAACCTGTATAAATCACTGGTTAGACCTCAGCTGGAGTATTGTGTTCAGTTCTGGGCACCACACTTCAGGAAGGATGTCAAGGCCTGTAGGGGGCGGTGGTTTGTGTCAGCTTCACCTCTGACTTCTGAGCGGTTCGAATCGCTCCCACTCCCTTGGTTCTAGACCTTGGACTTATTTGGGGGTTGTGATAAAAAGTGCAGCAGACAACTGGTTTTGGTGCAAGAACTTTGATCTTTATTCAAGAAAGTAAAACACAACACAAAGGGGGAAAAATTCAGTGTCGCCCCGTTTGGGGCGCAATTATCGGCCGGGCGCAAAGATTAGCGCCTGGCGCTAATTATCGCCTCCGACTGCAAACTTGACTTTTATCGCCCCTGGAGGTGATTGGAGCGCTAAATCAGGCGCTACACACCTGTCTTAAAGCGCAAAAGCCGAGGAACGAGGCGCTAACTCAGAGCGCTGGCGAAGCTCATGCGATGTCAGTCAGCAATGGAACACACACACAATGGCCCCGGCCAGTTCTTAAAGGGGAGGGTCGATCTTGCTTTCCATCCACACCCTGCTCATTGCAGCCTTGAATCTCGGCCTGGAGTGACCTGTACATCAAATCTGCTCAGAGTGCAGCCCCCACAGCCTCTTCTAAATCGATACAAGGAAGGGCAAATCAAAATGAACCTGCAAAGTGCTGCTCAGTACCCAAAACTCCTTCACACAGCGTTAAATCTCTCCAGAAGTCTCTCTCTCTCTCTCTCTCAGAATGCGTGGTTCAAAAATGTCGACAACAAAAAAAGGCAGGAAGCGGTTGCCTTTAAATAGCGCTCCCCCAGTCCCTTCCTGACTGCAAAACGCTCCCCTCAACCTGTCGTTGCTAGCGTCAGGCGGTAAGGCAGGGGGCGCCACTCAATATCCGCTCCGGGGCTCTACCGGGGCATTGCGCACTTGACTGACGTCACGATCTGCCGGCGCAGGAGATCGTGGTGGTAGTGTTTAGCGCCGCCGCAAAATGTCTAGTTAATTTCGCGAGCGGCGCAAACATCGCCGCGCCCGGGCGCTAGTTGCTTTGCGCCCCATTAGCGCCCTCTTAAGGCGCTAATGGGAGGCGCAACCAACTGAATTTTTCCCCCAAACACTCTTAAGCTAACTCGGAGCGCTGGCGAAGCTCATGTAATGTCAGTCAGCAATGGAACACACACACAATGGCACGGGCCAGTTCTTAAAGGGGATGGTTAATCTTGCTTTCCATCCACATCCTGTTCATTGCTGCCTTGAATCTCGGCCTGGAGAGACTTGCACATCAAATGTGCTGGAAAGAACAATGGAAAGTACCAGGCAAAGAGCTCAGAGTGCAGCTCCCACAGTCTCTGCTAAATCGATACAAGGAATGGCAAATCAAAATGAACCTGCAAAGTGCTGCTCAGTACCCAAAACTCCTTCACACAACGTTGAATCTCTCCAGAAGTCTCTCCCTTTCTCTCTCAGAATGCGTAGTTCAAAAATGCCACCAACAATAAAAGACAGGAAGAGGCCCCCTTTAAATTGCGCCCCCCCCCCCAGCCCCACAGCGATTGATAGCGTTCCAGTCTTCTGGTCGTTGCTAGCGCCAGGCGGTAAGGCAGGGGGCGCCACTCAATTTCCCTCTAAAAGTGGGGAACACTTCGGTACAAGCGAAGGAAATAACATTAAAAGAATACTTCACCGCTCCCAATCCCACTTTACTAGCTAAGTTGGGCTGTGGAGGACCAGGGATAATGCTCACCAAACGAATCCTTGGTGAGAGTTAGGGTTTAGAGTCTTTTGAGTAAAAGTTTCGTAAGGCCCTTGTTGCCACGAGGTGTCTGATGGTCACTGAGGCGGTCGCTCTGGTCTCTTCTTGCGTGTCGGCCTGCTTCCGGAGCTGCTGGCCTTCTTTGTTGAACTTCTTTCTGTTGCCCCCTCGCCTTGTTGAACTGTCTTCTTCAGAGCTGTGGAACTGCCTTCTGCCGGACTGCTTGCTGAACTCCTTGCTGCTGTGTAACTGTTGAACTGCTTGTCTCCTTGAACTGCCGTGTAACTCTACTGGAGAACTCGAACTTGAGAGCTGTTGAGAACGGGCCTTTAATTATACCCATTGAAGCTTCCTTATCATTGTAAGATTTTGGAGGGCTCGTTAACAGTAACTGGTTTGTAAATGTGTGAAGTGATTTTCGGGATGGCTCCATCCTGTCGATCTCCTCGGTTGATTACAGGTGATTGTTTTTGTGTTTGGTTTTCTTGACTGGGCCCGGGTTTTCTATGGAATGGGTCTGAGTGATTTGTATTATGCATGGTTTTGATGGGTCCTGTGATAGGTTTTGATGGGGCCTGTGTTTTGGGTGGGACTGCCTTCTCCCAGGGTCTATTGTCAAAATGTTGATATCTGCTGGGGTTTTGACTGAGGTCATGACGGTTCCCCAGACAGTGTAATTAACTGCAATAGCCAAACTGCTTTTACAGAGGTCGAGCCCACCTTCTTGTCCCTTTACAGGCCCAGACATGTTTTTAGAATGCCAAAACTTGGTTTTTGGTCTTAACTTCCTGAGGTTAGGCCCAAATGCACTTCACCACCCTGTAATAGTTAGAAAAGAGTCCAAAGTCTTTTTCCTTAGGGTTTGTCTTCGAGTTTTGGGGGATCTGTGAATTTTGAGAATCTTACAGGCCTTGGAGAGGGTGCAGAGGAGATTTACTAGCATGGCACCAGGGATGAGGGTTTCAGTTATGTGGAGAGACTGGAGAAGCTGGGGTTGTTCTCCTTAGAGCAGAGAAGGTTAAGGGGAGATTTAATAGAGGTGTTTAAAATCATGCGGAATTTTGAAGGAGTAAATATGGAGAAACTGTTTCCAGTGGCAGGAGGGTCGGTAACCAGAGGGCACAGATTGAAGATAATTAACAAAAGAACCAAAGGGGAGATGGGAATTTTTTTACGCAGCGAGTTGTTGTGATCTGGAATGCGCTGCCTGAAAGGGCGGTGGAAGCAGATTCAATAGTAACTTTCAAAAGAGGAATTGGATAAATAGTTGAAAAGGAAAATATTTGCAGGTCTATGGGGAAAGAGCAGGGGGGAGTGGGACTAATTGGAGAGAATCTTTCAAAGAGCCGGCACAGGCACGATGGGCCGAATGGCCTCCTTCTGTGCTGTATCATTCTCTGATTCGATGAGCTTTTAAAGACCTGGTGTTACAATTTCCAGGAGAGTGAAGACATGGTCCAGCTGGATGTTATTTGAGGCTTGCGCAATGGAGCGTTGCAAGTCTCCTGCACCCCCAGTGCTGGCCCATCGGGAAAAGCTGGGCCGGTGCAAATCAGGTGCCTTGGCTCCGATTGCACTCTCTCTCCGTGCCTGGCGCACCCTCACACTGTCAGTGTCCGGGTATCTTGGCTCCGATTGCACTCTCTCTCCGTGCCTGGCGTATCCTCACACTGTCAGTGTCCGGGTGCCTTGGCTCCGATTGCACTCTCTCTCCGTGCCTGGCGTATCCTCACACTGTCAGTGCCCGGGTATCTTGGCTCCGATTGCACTCTCTCTCCGTGCCTGGCGTATCCTCACACTGTCAGTGTCCGGGTGCCTTGGCTCCGATTGCACTCTCTCTCCGTGCCTGGCGCACCCTCACACTGTCAGTGCCCGGCCAGCAGAATTTCAGCCTCGTTAAGGACCCACTTTCGCAGTCATTGCTGGGATTTGTTTAGAATGCTTTTTTTTCCCAACAACTTGACAGAATTGCGAATCATCACAGCAATTTTCTTTCCCGATACGTGACCTTGTACAACAAAGAGGCCAATTAGTCAGGAGCTTTGTGACACGTCAATGGATCGTGTAACGCGAAGCTTCAAAAACCAGCTGCTCTCCTCAGCAGTGCCGTCATATATGTAACGGATTAAGCTTTCCCAATCACTGCCTCACATGAGATTGCTCATAATTATATAACAGTTGCAGAAACAGTGGCACAAATTAAAGGCTGTAATTTGACCTCCTGTGGTGTGTGACATCATTTAGAGCTCTTAACTGATTCGCAGCCTGGGTTTTTCCCCCACAGCAGCCACTGTAATAGGTGGCAGAAACCCAACATCGCTGTGAACTGCCAGAGAGGGCAAGCACCATTATTATCTTTTGCCAGCCACACGACTGGCAGCGTGACAAATAGGCAGCTTGTTACAGGTAGTTGAAGAAGTCTCCAACACGATTGCTGCTTTTGAAAGGCGATGCTTGTCGCGTGAATCAAAACTTGAGAGGAAAAAAGTCCGCACTTTTGTTTGCTAACTTTCACCTCGGGTACGGCCGTGAGGATCTCGAACATCTTTTGTTGTGGGATGTGTGGGAGACTAGGGAAGCTGGGATTGTTCTGCTTAGAGCAGAGAGGATTTAATAGAGGCGTTCAAAATCATGAAGAGTTTTGATAGGAAGAAACTGTTCCCAGTGGTGGGAGGGTGGGTAACCAGACGACACAGATTGAAGATAATTGGCAAAAAGAACCAGAGGGGAGATGAGGAGAATTTTTTTTATGAGCGAGTTGTTGTGATCTGGAATGCGCTGCCTGAAAGGGCGGTGGAAGCAGATTCAATAATAACTTTCAAAAGGGAATTGGATAAATACTTACAGAGGAAACATTTGCAGGGATATGGGGGAGTGCGGGGAGTGGGACTAATCGGATAGCCAGCACAGGCAACATGGGCCAAATGGCTTCCTATTTATTCTACAATTCTTTGAACTGAAATAATATTTGTGTATGTTTTACTCTTGGGTTTAATATTTATTTGTAGGTTTTACGTTTAGTTGTCTTAATGAAGCACTCACCCTCTTGCCTGCACACCCCCTCCCCCCATAGTTCAACGCTTCACTCAAGTGTTTGGCTGACGTGCGTCTGTCTTAGTTCCCCAATGAGCGATGTGTGTCAACAGTGATCCTGGTGTTAATGCTGGGTTCTCATTAGCATGTATCGCAGTTTTTCTCCTGCTGTGTATTCTCCGATTCCTGAGTTTCTCCCCGTATATGTTACTGTTATTTCCATTCCACTGCTCAAATGGGCTTTGCTATTAGCATTGTCAGTGTCTGTTTTCTAGGCATGCATTGGCCTGGGCCACGGGAGGGGGCAAACCCACTGCTTAAACAAACCTCCATAAACTTCAGCTCATCCAAAACTCTGCTGCCGGTGTCCTAACTCACACCAAGTCCCGTTCACCCATCACCCCCTGTACTCGCTGACCTCCATTGGCTCCCGGTCCGGCAACGCCTCGATTTTAAAATTCTCATCCTTGTTTTCAAATCCCTCCATGGCCCTCGCCCCTCCCTATCACTGCAACCTCCTCCAGTCCTACAACTCTCCGAGATCTCTGCGCTCCTCCAATTCTGGCCTCTTGAGCATCCCCGATTTTAATCACTCCACCATTGGCGGCCGTGCCTTCAGCTGCCTGGGCCCTGAGCTCTGGAATTCCCTCCCTAAACCTCTCCACCTCTCTCTCTCTCTCCTCCTTTAAGACGCTCCTTAAAACCCACCTCTTTGACCAAGCTCCTAATATCTCCTTATGTGGCTCGGTGTCAGACTTTTGACTGATAACGCTCCTGTGAAGCGCCTTGGGACGTTTTCTGACGTTAAATCGCTGTATAAATGCAAGTTGTTGTCAATGACGTGCGCTGGATGCAAATTCTAACTACAGGTTGGTGTTAGTAGAACCTGTGTCTGGGTAAATATCCTGACAAGCACTAACCTAAAAAAACACTAAAGGAAAGTTGCTAATGATGCTCCAATTCAGTCACTGGGATGATGGATCTTTCCTGCATTTGTTATGCACGAACATCTTCTACTGCCTGATGTCTGTAAGTGGCTCAGTGTGTTGATCATTAATGTAAACGACAAAGAATGAAACAAGGGGCTTTTAAATGAATACTTCCAGTTAAGCAGATAGGATGCCAAGCGCTGACAATAGTTCTCTAAATCTAAGGCACCCACAAGGACCTTGACCACATTGACGCACCTTCCAGACTTCAAGACGTTTTCTATCGAAAAGTTATGTACCGTCCCTTGAGGGAAAAATTGTAAAGCAGTCTATTTTAAGTCATTGTTCTGCTTTTAATCTGTTTAGCACATATGAGTGAAGCTATTTACACAGGATAGCTTGCGATGGCATGATTTTCTACCGACCAATTAATCATCTCACTTTCCTGTCCCAGCGTCCAGTTTTGCAAGCATCATTCAGTGACTTGGTGCTAGAAGCAGCAACAGTTGGGTGATTTGTGTCATCGGTACGGTGAAGTAAGGCAAAGAAACTGTCCCCACTGGCAGGAGGGCCGGTAACCAGAGGACACAGATTTAAGATAATTGGCCAAAGAACCAGGGGGGAGATGAGGAGACATTTTTTTACGCAGCGAGTTGTTGTGATCTGGAATGCGCTGCCTGAAAGGGCGGTGGGAGCAGATTCAATAGTAACTTTCAAAAGGGAATTGGATAAATACTTGAAGGGGATAAAATTGCAGGGCTATGGGGAAAGAGCAGGGGGGAGTGGCTCTAATTGGAGAGAATCTTTCAAAGAGCCGGCACAGGCAGGATGGGCCGAATGGCCTCTTTCTGTGCTGTAGGATTCTCTGAAACCGAGTGCCTGATACTCACTTTTCCAGATATCATGGTTTTGAAACCACCTCACTTTGGCTTGCAAATTCATCCAATGAATGGTTGAGAAATACAGAACCTGATGATTCTTGGCTCAGGACCTGGGCCACAATCAGTGACCTCAGTTAGAACAACGGTAGGTTTGGAGCAATTGAGCCCGATAGTTTTTGGGTTAGGGAGGGGATTATTGGTCAGGGTTCCCCCTCCTGGTCACTAATCAGCCACCGGTCGTGGACGTGTGTATGTGTGCGAAAGTCCGGCGAAGACAGGATTGATCTCCTCCGTGATGGCCTCCTTGATCGTTGCTATAGACCGAGTAATTACAGGCCAGTCAGCCTAACCTCGGTGGTGGGAAAATTATTGGAAAGAATTCTGAAGGACAGGATAAATCTTCATTTAGAAAGACAGGGATTAATCAAGGATAGTCAGCACGGATTTGTTAAGGGAAGGTCGTGTCTGACGAACTTGATTGAATTTTTTGAGGAGGTAACAAGGAGGGTAGATGAGGGTAGTGCGTTTGATGTAGTGTATATGGACTTTAGCAAGGCTTTTGATAAGGTTCCACATGGCGGACTGGTCACGAAGTTAAACGCCCATGGGATCCAGGGCAAAGTGTCAAGTTGGATTCAAAACTGGCTCAGAGACAGGAAGCAGAGGGTAATGGTTGATGGGTGTTTTTGTGACTGGAAGGCTGTTTCCAGTGGGGTTCTGCAGGGCTCAGTACTAGGTCCCTTGCTTTTTGTGGTATATATCAATGATCTAGACTTGAATATAGTGGGTATGATTAAGAAGTTTGTAGATGATACTAAAATCGGCTGTGTGGTTGATACTGAAGAAGGAAGCTGTAGACTGCAGGAAGATATCAATAAATTGGTCAGGTGGGCAGAACAGTGGCAAATGGAATTCAATCCGGAGAAGTGTGAGGTAATGCATTTGGGGAGGGCTAACAAGGAAAGGGAATACACATTAAATGGTAGGACACTGAGTAATGTAGAGGAACAAAGGGACCTTGGAGTGCATATCCACAGATCCCTGAAGGTAGCAGGCCAGGTAGATAAGGTGGTTAAGAAGGCATACGGAATGCTTGCCTTCATTAGGATGGAGAGTGAAGTAGTTGAATCAGAGAATAGGGTCCTGAATTTAAATAAAGGAAACTACGATGGTATGAGGCGCGAATTGGGTAGGATTGATTGGGGAATGTCACTCAAGGGGTTGACGGTGGATAGGCAATGGCAAACATTCAAAGACTGCATGGATGAACTACAGAATTTGTACATCCCAGTGTGGCATAAGAATAAAACAAAAAGGGTGACTCAACCGTGGCTAACAAGGGAAATTAGGGATAGCATAAGATCCAAGGAGAGGGCATATAAATTGGCCAGAAAAAGCGGTAGCCCTGAGGATTGGGAGCAGTTTAGGATTCAACAAAGGAGGACAAAGGGATTAATTAAGAAGGGGAAAATAGAATATGAAAGTAAGCTTGCTGGGAACATAAAAACTGACTGTAAGAGCTTTTATAGATATGTGAAGAGAAAAAGATTAGTGAAATCAAGTGTAGGTCCCTTGCAGTCAGAAGCGGGGGAAGTTATAATGGGGAACAAAGAAATGGCAGCCCAATTAAATGCATATTTTGGTTCTGTCTTCACAAAGGAGGACACAAATAACCTCCCAGAGATGTTGGAGAACATACGGTCTGATGAAAGGGAGGAACTGAAAGAAATCAGTATTTGCAGGGAAATGGTGTTAGGGAAATTGACGGTATTGAAGGCCGATAAATCCCCAGGGCCTGATAATCTACATCCTAGGGTACTTAAGAAAGTGGCCCTAGAAATAGTAGATGCATTGCTGATCATCTTCCAACATTCGATGGAATCTGGAACTGTACCCATGGATTGGAGGGTAGCTAATGTTACCCCACTATTCAAAAAGGGTGGTAGAGAGAAAGCGGGGAATTACAGACCGGTAAGCCTGACATCGGTAGTGGGAAAAATGCTAGAGTCCATTATAAAGGATGTAATAGCTGAGCATTTGAAAAACAGTGACAGGATCGGACAAAGTCAACATGGATTTACAAAAGGTAAATCGTGCTTGACTAATCTACTGGAATTTTTTGAGGATGTAACTGGGAAAATAGATAAGGGAGAACCAGTAGATGTGGTGTATTTGGACTTTCAAAAGGCTTTCGATAAGGTCCCGCATAAGAGATTAGCGGGTAAAGTTAAGGCACATGGGATTGGGGGCAAGGTATTGACTTGGATAGAGAACTGGTTGGCAGACAGAAAGCAGAGAGTAGGAATTAATAGGTCTTTTTCCGAGTGGCAAGCAGTGACTAGTGGGGTACCGCAGGGATCGGTCCTTGGACCCCAGCTATTCACAATATACATTAATGATCTAGATAAGGGAATTAAATGTAATATCTCCAAGTTTGCAGATGACACAAAGCTGGGTGGGAGTGTGTGCAGCGAGGAGGATAGCGGGAAACTCCAGGATGATCTGGACAGGTTGGGTGAGTGGGCAGAAGCGTGGCAGATGCAATATAACGTGGATAAGTGCGAGGTTATCCAATTTGGTGTCAAAAACAGAAAGGCAGACTATTATCTGAATGGCAATAGATTGGGAGAAGGGGAAGTGCAACGAGACCTGGGTGTCCTTGTGCACCAGTCGCTGAAAGTAAGCATGCAGGTGCAGCAGGCGGTGAAGAAGACAAATGGTATGTTGGCCTTCATAGCGAAAGGGTTTGAGTATAGGAACAGGGATGTCCTGCTGCAGTTGTACAGGGCCTTGGTGAGACCACACCTTGAGTACTATGTGCAGTTTTGGTCGCCTTATCTGAGGAAGGATGTTCTTGCCATGGAAGGAGTTCAGTGAAGATTCACAAGGCTGATACCTGGGATGGCAGGAATGACATATGAGGAGAGATTGGGTCGATTGGGCTTATACTCACTGGAGTATAGAAGAATGAGAGGGGATCTCATCGAAACATATAAAATTCTGACAGGTCTGGACAAACTAGATGCAGGAAGAATGTTCCCGATGGTCGGAGAGTCCAGAACCAGGGGTCATAATCTAAGGATAAGGGGTAAACCATTTAGGACAGAAATGAGGAAGAATTTCTTCACCCAGAGAGTGGTGAACCTGTGGAATTCTCTACCACAGAAAGTAGTTGAGGCGAAGTCATTAAATATATTCAAGGATGAGTTAGATATATTTCTTAAAGCTAAAGGTATCAAGGGATATGGGGAGAAGGCAGGTACAGGGTACTGAGTTTAGATGATCAGCCATGATCTCATCGAATGGCGGAGCAGGCTCGAGGGGCCGAATGGCCTACTCCTGCTCCTATCTTCTATGTTTCTATGTTTCTATGTTTATTAGCCGTGGCATAGAATACAAGAGCAAGGGGGTTATGCTTCAACTGTATTAAACACTAGTTAGGCCTCAGCTAGAGTACTGCGTGCAGTTCTGGTCACCACATTACAGGAAAGATGTGATTGCACTAGAGAGGGTACAGAGGAGATTTACAAGGATGTTGCTGGGAGTAGAGAATCTTAGCTATGAGGAAAGACTGGATAGGCTGGGTTTGTTTTCCTTGGAACAGAGGAGGCTGAGGGGAGACCTTATTGAGGTGTATAAAATTATAAGGGGCCTCGATAAAGTGGATAGAAAGGACCTATTTCCCTTAGCAGAGGGGTCAAAAACCAGGGGGCACAGAATTAAAGTAATTGGTGGAAGTTTAAGAGGGGATTTGAGGGGAAATTTCTTCACCCAGAGGGTTGTGGGGGTCTGGAACTCACTGCCTGAAAGGGTGGTAGAGGCAGGAACCCTAACCACATTTAAAAAGTACTTGGATACGCACTTGGGATGCTGTAACCTGCAGGGCTACGGACCAAGAGCTGGGAAGTGGGATTAGGCTGGATAGCTCTTTGTTGGCCGGCGCGGACACGATGGGCCGAAATGTCCTCCTTCTGTGCTGTAACTTTCTATGATTCTATGATTCTATGCTATCTCTCAACCCCTGGTGAAAACGCATGCATGTGAAGACGGTTGGACCATCTGCGATGGGACCTGTAGCCATAAAACCCGCAGTGTCTCACAGTTCCACACGAGTAAAGATCACTTGGACAAGGTACTGGGTGGCCAGTAGCACCCAAGCATCTGTACCCCAGCAAGGAGTCAACTCGTGCAGGAACATAGGAACAAGAGGAGGCCATTCAGCTCCTCGAGCCTGTTCCGTTATTCAGTTAGATCATGGCTGATCTGTACCTCATCCCCATTTCCCCACCGATGTTCCGTAACCCTTGATGCCCTTACCTAACAAAAATCTATCGATCTCAGTCCTGAAAATTTCAATTGGCCCCCAGCATCCACAGCCTTTTGAGGTAGAGAGTTCCAGATTTCCAGTACCCCTTTGTGTGAAGAAGTGCTTCTTGATTTCACTTCTAAAAGGACTAGCTTTTTTTGAAATTATGCCCCCTTGCTCTGGATTCCTCACCAGAGGAAATAGTTTCTCTGTATCTACCCTATCGAATCCCTGTGTCACTTTAAAGACTTCGATTGGATCAACCTTCCCTCAACCTTCTAAACTCAAGGGAATAAAAGCTAAGATTATGCAACCTGTCCTTTAGGCCCTGAATCTGCGCTGTACTCCTGCCAAGGCCGATAGATCTTTCCTGAGGTTTGGTGCCCAGAACTGAAGGAGGGGAGAAATTCAAGAAGATAAAAATGGAGAACGAGACTCTTCAGATGGAAACAATGTGGTAGAAATGAGACACGAGTCTCCATGGGGCCTAGTTTTGTGTCAAATTAGACGACACATCTCTTTACATCAATTCGATAAACAAAGGGTGCACACGTCTTAGAATTCGGCAATAGTTTAGGACTAGACAGCACAAGGGAATTAACAAGTAAAATTGGAACTGGCATTCCAAGCTGAAGAACGAGGGACACATGTAAACAACTTTAATTTAAGAGATAGATCAGAGCAGACAACAGAATTATTTTTTTTTAGAAGACTAATTAAAAAAGATTAGTACCTTTTATAAATGGCCCAGTATGAAATTACCATTTCTGCTAACGACTTGCTCGCGCCCTCATAAACCTGCTGGGATCTATAAACGAGTTAACTCAGCTAATTTAGTGCAATGCTAGCTGGCAGTGTCAGAGGTCATCTTGACTATTCCAGCGCTAACCTGGCCGGCCTCCCACATCCCACCCTCTGTAAACTTGAGATCATCCAAAACTCGGCTGCCCGTGTCCTAACTTACAGCAAGTCCCGTTCGCCCATCGCCCCTGTGCTCGCTGACCTACATTGGCTCCCGGTTAAGCAGCGCCTCCATTTTAAAATTCTCATCCTTGTTTTCAAATCCCTCCGTGGCCTCGCCCCCTCCCTATCTCTGTAATCTCCTCCAGCCCCACAACCCCCCGAGATCTCTGCGCTCCTCCAATTTTGGCATCCTGAGCATCGCTGATTATAATCGCTCCACCATTGGCGGCCGTGCCTTCAGCTGCCTGGGCCCCGAGCTCTGGAATTCCCTCCCTAAACCTCTCCGCCTCTCTCTCCTCCCTCTCCTCCTTTGTATTACAACAGTGACTGCACATCAAAAAGCACTTCATTGGCTGTAAAGCACTTTGGGGAGTCCGGTGGTTGTGAAAGGCGCTATAGAAATACAAGCCTTTCTTGTAAGATGCTCCTTAAAACCTATCCATCTGTCCTAATATCTCCTCATGTGGCTCAATGTCAAATTTTATCTTATAACACTCCTGTGAAGCGCCTTGGGACGTTTTACTATGTTAAAGGCGCTATAGAAATGCAAGTTGTTGTTGTAGTTCGGTAGAGCTGTCGAGAGAATCCGACAAAGGCTCTTACTGTAATAAGGACCACGTTTGGCCAATTCTTGTTTCCTTTCAGCAGTGTGGTCTCACGATCATTTTAAGGGACCTTTCTTTTCCCCCATGGGATCTGTAAGCCCAGGGGGTTGCCAAGCTGACACACGGTGACACGCAGCACGTTCTGAGCCTGTGATTTCTCACGTGATCGAGTGTTGCCACCTCTGGTTGGGCCGATACCTGGAGGTTTCATGACATGACCTCCTGCCTCCAACTGCCCCACCCAGTCAAACAGCCTTGCCCCCAACATCTCCAATATTTTAATAACGAGTAAATCATTTTTTTTTTTAATTCCCCAATGATCTTTCTCTCCTATCACCCACAACAGTGTCCTGGCGATTAATCTTTAATTCCTATCCAGGATGAGGTCTCCAGGAATTGAAGATTAATCTCCAGGACACTGCTCCCAATAACACACGGGGGAAAAATCATCGCAGCGTTCAAAAAAAATGGTGGGTTTTTTTTCATTTTATTTGAATACTTATGTTTTTCTTACTTATAAAAATATTGGCGATGGGGGAAAAAAGGCTCTTTGACTGACTGTCAAGAATCATCCAATCAGGTTAATGAAGGGTCTGTTCAGCTTTCCGATTGGCTGGGAAGGCGGGGCTCCGTGAGGATGGACGTGTCGGGCGACCAATGGCGTGGGGGGCGGGGCAGTTGGAGGCAGGAGGTCACGTGATGAGAACATAAGAATATAAGAAATAGGAGCAGGAGTCGGCCATTCGGCCCCTCGAGCCTGCTCCGCCATTTAATGAGATCATGGCTGATCTGATTTTGGCCTCAACTCCACTTTCCCGCCCGCTCTCCATAACCCTTGTGTCCGACTTCGGATGATTCCGAGATTGATGGGATGGAAACCTTCTCCCTCTCTGCTGGCTGTGAGGGAGCCCAAGTTAAATAAGTCGAGGTGATGCCAACTCAGTTCCCTGTGCCCGCAAATCCACAGCGAACCTGTCTGCAACTCAGCACTAATTGGGTAATCTCGTCAGAGGCTTAGAACGGCTGATGTGTGAGGCGGGAAGAAAAGGAGGACGGTTGCACCGCTGCACAGATGCTCAGCTAGGAGACAGCCCCTGATTTCCTTTTAAGTGCAAATTCTTCTGACTTGCCACTTGTAAGAGAGAAAGAACTTGCATTTCTCCAGCGCCTTTCACCACCTCAGGACGTCCCAAAGCGCTTTACAGCCAATGAAGTACATTTTGAAGTGCAGTCACTGTTGTAATGTAGGAAACGCGGCAGTCAATTTGCGCACAGCAAGATCCCACAAACAACAATGTGATAATGACCGGATAAAGTGTTATAGGCATGCTGCAGGCAAACTTGAATATAAATGCACACCCCCTCTCCTCCTGGCCCCAACAGTGGAAAGTCTGTGGATGCTCTACTCCCTTCAACGTTAATCAGAGAATCTCACAGCACAGAAGGAGGCCATTCGGCCCATCGTGCCTGTGCCGGCTCTTTGAAAGATTCTCTCCAATTAGTCCCACTCCCCTGCTCTTTCCCCATAGCCCTGCAAATTTTTCCTTTTCAAGTATTTATCCAATTCCCTTTTGAAAGTTACTATTGAATCTGCTTCCACCGCCCTTTCAGGCAGCGCGTTCCAGATCACAACAACTCGCTGCATAAAAAAAGAATTCTCCTCATCTCCCCCCTGGCTGTTTTCAGGGCTCTGGGGAAAGAGCAGAGGGGGAGTGGGACTAATTGGAGAGAATCTTTCAAAGAGCCGGCACAGGCACGATGGGCCGAATGGCCTCCTCCTGTGCTGTATCGTTCTATGATTATGTACATCACAGCGGGATTACTGGAACTTTCGAGCCAAGGGTTCGGGAGCACCCAAGTGCTTGCAGGAGGAATCTCGGAGTGTAGCTGCCTTCCCACGAATGGGGACGCTTCCCGCTGTGAGCTGCTTGAGAACCGTCAAAGGAAAGTGATTCCGAGTGCGATGGTGATTTGCCTCTTACAAAGCCCGACACAGCTGCCATTTTATTCGCAAAGCATTCAAAATGATCAAAGAAAGGTTAATAACCCAACATATCCCCACTGTGTACGTGGTAAATCAAGGGAAAGGACTACAAAGGACATGGTTTAAAATCTACATGTGCTGATTCAATAGCAAGGCTTCTAACTAGAGAAACCTGCGGAGATGAAAAGAGAAACTACAAGTGCTTGAAATCTCAAATAAAAAATAGAAAAGGGAAGAGGTATTCAGCGGGTCTGGTAGCATCTGAAAGAAAACAAAGAACTTGCATTCATATAGCGCCTTGCACGACCTCAGGATGTCCCAAAGCGCTTTACAGCCCAATGAAGTACTTTTTGAAATAAAAACAGAAAATGCTGGAAACACTCAGCAGGTCAGGCAGCATCTGTGGAGAGAGAAACAGAGTTAACGTCGCAGGTCAATGACCCTTCGTCAGAACTGGAAAATGTTGGAGATGTGACAGGTTTTGAGCAAGTGTGGGGGCAGGGAGAGGGGGGAGGGGAGGAAAGAACAAAAGGGAAGGTCTGTGATAGGGTGGAAGGCAGGAGAGATTAAGAGACAAAAGGGATGATGGTGCGAGGCAAAAGGAGATGGGAATGGGACAAGTTAAGAAACAGAAGATGGGTCTGGAAGAGTTGTAAACGGCAATGGCAGAATCATCAACAGCTGCTGTCTGAAAAAATGACGACAGAGGTTCTGATCTGAAAGTACTTTTTGTTGTAGTCGCTGTTATAATGTAGGAAGGGAAAAGGGTGGAATTTTTCGGGTGGGCTCGTTGGTCAGAATTGCGTCAGTCACTCCCCCCCCCACCCCCGAAACACCAAACGTATCTTCCTCTTTCAGATGCTGGCTGACCTGCTGGGTACCTGCGGCTAATCTCTGCGGAGAAGCTGTCCTGCGTGTTTACGGCCGCGGCCTTGGCTGTTGCGGGACTCGGGAAATTGAGGCTTCGGTTAGAGGCGTAACTGTGAAAGTGAAGGCCAGGGTATGTTTTAATGTGGGCGGAGTGAATGTGTCGGGCAAGTGCTCAGCGGTAGCTAAGTGCGGGGGGAGTGAATGTGCGGGGGGGTGCTCAGCGGTAGCTAAGTGCGGGGGGAGTGAATGTGCGGGGGGGTGCTCAGCGGTAGCTAAGTGTGGGGGAGTGAATGTGTGGGGGGAGTGCTCAGCGGTAGCTAAGTGCGGGGGGAGTGAATGTGTGGGGGGAGTGCTCAGTGGTAGCTAAGTGTGGGGGGAGTGAATGTGTGGGGGGAGTGCTCAGCGGTAGCTAAGTGTGGGGGGAGTGAATGTGTGGGGGGAGTGCTCAGCGGTAGCTAAGTGCGGGGGGAGTGCGAACAGCGTGCTTCGTGGCGGGTGACAGGGGAGCATCAGGCGACAAACTGGTCCGATCAGAAACTGTGAAACAGAGGAAGGTTGCAAACTGAGACTTTTCAACAGTTACCCATGGTTAGCGAAGGGTTAATCAGACGGGACTGGTATTGATTTCTCTTTATATAAATTCCTCCGTGGTCTTGTCCCCTCCCTATCTCTGTAACCAGTTCTTATGTAACCTCCTCCAGCCCCACAACCCTCCCAGATCTCTGCGCTCCTCCAATTCTGTCCTCTTGCGCATCCCCGATTATAATCGCTCCACCATTGGCGGCCGTGCCTTCAGCTGCCTGGGCCCTAAGCTCTGGAATTCTCTCCCTAAACCTCTCCCCCTCTCTCTCCTCCTTTAAGACGCTCCTTAAAACCTACCTCTTTGACCAAGCTTTTGGTCACCTGTCCTAATATCTCCTTATGTGGCTCGGTGTCAAATTTTGTCTGATAATCGCTCCTGTGAAGCGCCCTGGGACGTTTTACGACGCTAAAGGCGCTATATAAATACAAGTTGTTGTTGTAACTGTGCTCAGTAACTGACCTCACTGGCAGTTTAATAATCCCTTTGATATGGACAGATCCTGCAACAAGACCCTGGGAGTTTGAAGGCCTGTGTGGCTTTACAGATGAAATGGCATCTTTTAGGTAATCCATCTTGTAACTTCACAGGGACAGAGAGCTGTGACAATTTTATGATGAATAGGCATCTGTAAAGTTGAAGGTGGCTGTATTGATCAGACATAAACGGCTGAATGTGAAGACTAACCTGGAAACAACATCCGTCAGACGGAGTACGGCCCAGGGTGAGGGCATTTTTTTTCTTACTCTTCCTTTCTGCCTCTTTTTTTCTCTCTCAATCCAATCTTTCTTTCCCTCTCTTTTCATTTCTGTTTCTGTACCTGATTTGACTCTAATGCAACCTTCTTCTCTGTATCGAACCTTGGTTAGACCGCACTTGGAGTATTGTGCACAGTCCTCGTCTCCATATTATAGGAAGGATATAGAGGCACTGGAGAGGGTGCAAAAAAGATTTACAAGGATGATACCAGAGAGTGGTGAGAATGTGGAACTCGCTACCACAGGGAGTGGTTGAGGCAAATAGCAGAGATACATTTAAGGGGAAGCTGGATAAACACATGAGGGAGAAAGGAATAGAAGGATATGCTGATAGGGTGAGATGAAGAGGGGTGGGAGGAGGCTGGTGTGGAGCATAAACACCGTCACGGAGCAGTTGGGCTGAATGGCCTGTTTCTGTGCTGTAAATTCGATGTGATTTGATGATGTACTTCAGTTTCAGAGCGATGGACCTGTACTCACAAGTGGTGAAAAAGAAGTACATTCAAAAAGAGCGGTGAAGTTTAGTGTTGGCGCTTGCACACAGAACATACACAAACAACACAGACACAACACGCACAAACAACACAGACACAACACGGACACAACACACACGCACACACAACACGCACACAACACACACACAACACGCACACACAACATGCACACTCAAGACGGACGCACAACATGCACACACAACAGGCACACCCAACACACAGACACAACACGGACACACAAAACTCGCACACAACACGCATGCACAACACGCATGCACAACACGCATGCACAACACGCACACACAACACACACACAGAACACACACACACAACAGGCACGCACAACACACAGACACAACATGCACACACAACATGCACACACAACAGGGACGCACAACACGCGCACACAACACACACACACAACATGCACACGCAACATGCACACATAACACGGACGCACAAAATGCGCACACAACACGCACACACAACACACAAAAACACGCACACACAACAGGCACGCATAACACACATGCACAACACGCACACAACATGCATGCACACACAACATGCACGCACAACACAGACGCATAACATGCACACACAGCATGCACACACAACACAGACGCACAACATGCACACACAACACGCACGGACAACACGGACGCACAACCTGCACGCACAACAGCCACGCACAATACGCACACACAACATGCACGCTCAACACGGACGCACAACACAGATGCACTTCACGGACCCATAACAGGCACACACAACATGCACATAACACGGACACACAACATGCACACACAACAGTCACACACAACACGGATGCACAACATGCACACACAACTTGCACGCTCAACACGCATACACGACACGCACACACAACATGCACGCCCAACACACGCACAACACGGACGCACAACATGCACACACAACACGCACACATGACACGCACACACAACATGCACACCCAACACACGCACAACACGGACGCACAACATGCACACACAACACGCACACATGACACGCACACACAACATGCACGCCCAACACATGCACAACACGGACGCACAACATGCACACACAACACGCACACACAACATGCACACATAACACGGACACAGAACACGGACACAACACGGACACACAACACGGACACAACACGGACGCACAACACGGACACAACATGCACGCACAACACGCACACACAACATGCACACACTACACGCACACAACACGGACACACAACACGGACACAACACGGACGCACAACACGGACACAACATGCACGCACAACACGCACACACAACATGCACACACTACACGCACACATAACACGGACGCACAACATGGACACAACATGCACACACAACATGCACACACAACACGAATGCACAACATGCACACACAACTTGCACGCACACAACATGCACACAACATGCATGCTCAACACGCACATGCAACACGCACATGCAACACACAACACGGACACACAACACGCACACACAACATGGACACACAACACGCACACAACACGGACACACAGCAGGCACACACAACACAGACACAACATGAATACACAACACACACGCACATCACGGATGCACAACACGCGCACACACAACATGCACGCACAACATGCACGCTCAACACGGACACACAACACAGATGCACAACACAGATGCACAATGCGCACACACAACATGCACACACAACACGCACACACAACACGGACACACAACATGGACACATACACAGACACACAACACACACACAACACGGATGCACAACACGCACACACAACGTACACACACAACATGCATGCTCAACACGGACACACAACACAGACGCACAACATGCACACAACACACATGCACAACACGGATACACAACACGCACACACAACATGCATGCCCAACACACACGCACAACACGGATGCACAACATGCACACACAACACGCACACACAACACGCACACGCAACATGCACACATAACACGGACACACAACACGGACACATAACACGGACGCACAACACGGACACACAACATGCACGCACAACATGCACACAACACACACACACAACACGGACACACAACACGGACACACAACATGGACAAATAACACAGACACACAACACGGATGCACAACACGTACACACAACATGCACACACAACACGCACACAACACGCACACACAACACAGGTGCACAACACGCACACACAACATGCGCACACAACATGCACACACAACACGGATGCACAACACGGACGCACAACACACACGCTCAACACGCACACAACAGGCACACACAACATGCACATAACACGGACACACAACATGCACACACAACAGTCACACACAACACGGATGCACAACATGCACACACTTGCACGCTCAACACGCACACACGACACGCACACACAACACGGACACACAACACGGGCGCACACAACACGCACACAACAAGGACACACAACACGCACACACAACACGGACGCACAACACGGATGCACAACATGGATGCACATTTGGACTTTCATCTTAGCGTGCAGCTTTTTTCAGTCCTGCCTAAATGACTTGAACCGTGCTATGATTCACGGAACAGGTGCAGTGTTTCATTCATTATTTCTTGCGTGTTCAGTGCCTGCAGATTACCCAGACTGGTGACATAATGGTGGTTGCATATCGGCCGAGTTAAGATGCATTAAAGTGCTGCTGGGGACGGAGGGAGATTATTTGCTGATTGTGTGAGGTTTAAGGTGCCACGTTTGGATGATGTTTAGAATGTTTTGGAGACACTTATTTTAGTCAAAGATACCCGTGCTGATGTGCCTGTGTTATGTGCTCCCTCGGCCCCTGTTTTTTGGATGCTGCGT
Source organism: Squalus acanthias (assembly GCA_030390025.1). Lineage (NCBI taxonomy): Eukaryota > Metazoa > Chordata > Chondrichthyes > Squaliformes > Squalidae > Squalus > Squalus acanthias. Next base: position 96,115,949 of record CM059437.1, on the reverse strand, counting down.
CACGTAATAAAGCTGATCCGGCATTTGGGTCTTGCTGAGGTGAGCAGAATACAGGTTCAGTGATTAGTCTCTTGTTCTTCCCTCCCTCCTGTGATCCGGTCAGTCACACAAACACGCTCTCCTCCTCACTCAAAGTGTTGTGAATCTTTGCTGCTCCAGAGGGCCGTGGACACTCAGTCATTGAGCACATTCATAGAATCCTAGAAATTTATGGCACAGAAGGAGGCCATTTGGCCCATCGTGTCTGTACCGGCGACAAAGAGCTCTCCAGCCTAATCCCACTTTCCAGCTCTTGGTCCGTAGCCCTGTAGGTTACGGCACTCCAGTGCATATCCAAGTACTTTTTAAATGTGATGAGGGTTTCTGCCTCTACCACCCTTTCAGGCAGTGAGTTCCAGACCCCCACCACCCTCTGGGTGAAAACAGTTCTCCTCAACTCCCCTCTAATCCTTCTACCAATTACTTTAAATCTATGGCCCCTGGTTATTGACCCTTCTGCTAAGGGACAGAGAGCGATAGATTTTTGGACTCTAGGGGAATCAAGGGATATGGGGACAGTGCAGGAAAGTGGAGTTGAGGTCGAAGATCAGCCATGATCTTATTGAATGGCGGAGCAGGCTCGAGGGGCCGGAGGGCCGACTCCTGCTCCTAATTCTTATATTCTTATGTTAACCATTTCATTCCCAGGCAAGAGCTTCGCCCAGATCGCTACAACCCCGGTGCTTCGGCTTGCCTTTCTCCGGCCCATCTTCCGTGCATTTCCGGAACGTTCTGTTTTGCGTGTTGGCTGACCTGTGTTTCGTGCCTTGTTTTAGGTCTCGCTAAGCCAATCGGGCTGATGGAAGGACCCGGAGGACTGGGCCAAGGAGGAATCGCTGCCACGCTGAGAGATGACAGTCCTGAGTCTGACACTAAGTACGAAGACTATGGCTACAACGCTCAGCTCAGTGACAGGATATCGCTGGACAGATCAATACCCGACTACAGACCGAAAAAGTAACGAGTTAAACTATCTGCTTTAAGCATTTTTGAGGGTGGGGGAAAGGAATGGTCCTTTAAAAAAATATACTGGGACACCACAGACATATAGAAACATAGAAGATAGGAGCAGGAGTAGGCCATTCGGCCCCTCGAGCCTGCTCCGCCATTCGATGAGATCATGGCTGATCATCGAACTCAGTACCCTGTACCTGCCTTCTCCCCATATCCCTTGATACCTTTAGCTTTAAGAAATATATCTAACTCCTTCTTGAATATATTTAATGACTTGGCCTCAACTACCTTCTGTGGCAGAGAATTCCACAGGTTCACCACTCTCTGGGTGAAGAAATTCTTCCTCATTTCTGTCCTAAATGGCTTACCCCTTATCCTTAGACTATGACCCCTGGTTCTGGATTCTCCGACCATCGGGAACATTCTTCCTGCATCTAGTTTGTCCAGACCTGTCAGAATTTTGTATGTTTCGATGAGATCCCCTCTCATTCTTCTAAACTCCAGCGAGTATAAGCCCAATCGACCCAATCTCTCCTCATATGTCATTCCTGCCATCCCAGGTATCAGCCTTGTGAATCTTCATTTACAGCATGGAAGGAGGCCATTCGGTCCGAACCGACTCTTTACCAGTGCAAGATCGCAACGAACCAGCCGGTAAAGTTACCCCTTTTTAGCGATTATTGCCGTGGCTCAGTGGGCAGCACTCTCGCCTCAGAGTCAGACGGTCGTGAGCTTGAGTCTCCACTCCAGAGACTTGAGCACATAATCCAGGCTGACACTCCCGGTGCAGTGCTGAGCGATGCTCCCTGGAATTTTTTTTTTGCCATTAGAACGCCATGGAGCCGGCAGGCGCGGGACCTGCAGATTGCTGCGTGGCCGGACGGCGAAACGGGAACGTTGGTGCTGAGGGAGCGCTGCGCTGTCGGAGGTACCGTCTTTCAGATAGGACATTAAACTGAGGCCCCTGTCTGCTCTCTCAGGTGGACGTAAAAGATCCCACGGCCACTATTTCGAAGAAGAGCAGGGGGAGTTCTCCCCGGTGTCCTGGGGCCAACATTTATCTCAACCAACATCACGACAGAAGAGATTATTTGGTGAATTATCTCATCGTGGGATCTTGCTGTGCGCAGGCCGTGTTTCCTCCATTACAACAGTGACCACACTTCAAAATGTACTTCATTGGCTGTAAGGAGCGTTGGGACGTCCTGAGGTGGTGAAAGGCGCTATAGAAATGCAAGTTGTTGCCGGGTATTTACAGAGGAGAAGCGCCGTTGCTTTCGACTTTCTCCGCCAGATGTTTCGACACCTTAATCTGGCGCACTGTGAGATTTCCAGGGCAGCTTTGCGTCTGAGAGTGCCAAAAAACTTTAATTCACTGCTGACCTCTCACAGCCGCCAGCTAGTGTAGATCTTCAATTTCCGCCAGGCGGAGGGCAGTGGCTATGACGTCGCTCCCGATCTCCCTCACGCTTACGGTTTCAATTAGCGCTCAGTGCTTTTCAACAACGACCGTTCTCCATTTTACAGGGCTCTTGATAATATTACTGAAATGCTGGCTCACATCTACATTTTTAATATAGCTAGACTCAAAAGTACAATTGAGAACCATTGGATTCTTACTGTGATCCCAAGGAACTAATTCTTTGTGAATTTTTGAGCAACATTAGAAGGAAAGACGTGTATTTCTCCAGCGCCTTTCACAACCTCGAGACGTCCCAAAGCGCTTTCCAGCCAATGAAGGACTTTTTGAAGTGTAGTCACTGTGGTAATGCAGGAAACGCGGCAGCCAAATTGTGCACAGCAAGCTCCCACAAACAGCAATGTGATAATGACCAGGTTCTCTGTTTCTGTAGTGATGTTGGTTGAGGGATAAATATTGGCGCAGGACACCGGGGAGAACTCCCCTGCTCTTCTTCGAAATAGCGCCGTGGGATCTTTTACATCCACCTGAGAGAGCAGACGGGGCCTCGGTTTAACGTCTGATCCTAAAGACGGCACCTCCGACAGTGCAGCACTCCCTCAGCACTGCATTGGGAGTGTCAGCCTGGATTATAGGGCTCAAGCCTCTGGAGTAGGGCTTGAACCCACAACCGTCTGACTCAGAGGCGCGAATGAGCTCAGGCTGACCGTGGGAAAACAGCCATTGTTTACTAATCTATTAGAATCATAGAATCATAGAACGGTTACAGCACAGAAGGAGGTCATTCAGTCCGTCGAGCCCGTGCCGGCTCTCTGCAAGAGCACTTCAGCTAGTCCCACTCCCCCGCCCTTTCCCTGTAGCCCTGCAATTTTTTTCCTTCAGGTACTTATCCAACTCCCTTTTGAAAGCCGTGATTGAGTCTGCCTCCACCACCCTCTCAGGCAGTGCATTCCAGATCCTAACCACTCGCTGCGTAAAAAAGTTTTTCCTCGTGTCACCTCTGGTTCTTTTGCCAATCACCTTAATTCTGTGTCCTCTGTTTCTCGACCCTTCCACCAATGGGAACACAGTTCAGAAATTCTTCCCCCCTCTGCCCTTTACACTATTACTATCCCAGTCTATATTAGGATAGTTGAAGTCCCCCATTATCACTACTCTATAGTTCTTGCACCTCTCTGCAATTTCCCTGCAAATGTGTTCCTCTATATCTTTCCCACTAGTTGGCAGCCTTTAGAATACACCTAGTAGTGTAATGGCACCTCTATTATTTCTTAACTCTAACCAAATAGATTCTGTCTTTGATCCCTCCAGGACATCCTCTCTCTCCAGCACTGTAACATTCTCCTTGACCAATACTGCCACACCACCTCCTATCTTTCCTGCCCTATCTTTCCTGAACACCTTATATTCAGGAATATTTAATACCCAATCCTGCCCTTTTTTGAGCCAGGTCTCAGTTATTGCCACAACATCATATTCCCATGTGGCTATTTGTGCCTGCAGCTCACTTACCTTGTTTACTACACTTCATGCATTCACACACATGCACTGTAAACCCATCTTCGACCTTCCTGTGTTCTCTCTTAGTCTGACCCCACCTAATACCGCACTATTTCTTACTCTAGTGCTATCTGTCTCTCCCAATCCTTTGTGCCCTTTGTTTCCCCTTTCTAATGCTACATCCTGGTGCCCATCCTCCTGCCAAATTAGTTTAAACCCTCCCCAACAGCACCAGCAAACCTCCCCGCGAGGATATTGGTCCCGGCTCTGTTGAGGTGCAACCCGTCCGGCCTGTACAGGTCCCACCTCCCCCAGAACCGGCCCCAATGCCCCAGGAATCTAAAGCCCTCCCTCCTGCACCCTCTCTCCACCCACGCATTCATCTGCACTACCCTACTATTTCTATACTCACGAGCGCATGGCACCGGGAGTAATCCGGAGATTACTACCTTTGAGGTCCTGCTTTTTAATCTCTTTCCTAGCTCCATAAACTCTGCCTGCAAGACCTCATCCCTCTTTCTACCTATGTTGTTGGTACCGATATGGACCACGACTTCTGGCTGTTCACCAACCCCCCTCAGAGTGTCCTGCAGCCGCTCAGTAACATCCTTGTAACAGGTTAATAGAACAAAAATTTCAAAAGAGAATTGGATACATATTTGAGAAGGAGAAATTTGCAGGGCTATGGGGAACGAGCAGGAGGGGAGTGGGACTAATTGGAGAACTCTTTCAAAGAGCCGGCACAGGCAGGATGGGCCAAATGGCCTCCTTCTGTGCTGTATCATTCTATGATTCTAAATTAGCCATCTGATTAAGATAAATGAATACTGAAGCTGAAATTCCAATGCGTCTGCAGCAACTAAAAGTGGATTATAGAACGGAGAGTTTCATTATAAAATTGAGGAGGTGCTGTAGAAATGGACGAACGGACGTGGTTCAGTAAAGTGATGCTCAATTAGCAATCGCATAACATAGGAAGTCCTTCTGTCGGTCTGCAGATAACATTAGCCTTTTGCTCGGGCTTAATGATTGCATTCTTTTGGCAGAGAATGGATATAATAGCCCATTAACGACATCGCCCAGTCAATCTAGATGCACAAAGGGAGAACCTGAGAATGCGGCGTCTGTCAGCCGCACCATTGATTTGCTTTTATTCAGCGTGAAACCGGAGAATCCTAATTAAGAAAGCACAGTATAATTAGACTTGTGCTGTGAATAACATTTGAGAGGGAAGCCTCGGCTGTGCTGTCCCCAATGCTGTTTGTTTTGCTTTAACCGCAGCTGGCTGTGTTAATGCTCGACGATGAACAAACCTGGTGCGAGAGGGCAGCCCAGAAAACGTATTCATTCTCGGGATGTGGGCGTCGCCGGCAAGGCCAGCATTTATTGCCCATCTCTAGTCGCCCTTGAGAAGGTGGTGGTGAGCCGCCTTCTTGAACCGCTGCAGTCCGTGTGGTGAAGGTGCTCCCACAGTGCTGTTAGGGAGGGAGTTCCAGGATTTTGACCCAGCGACGATGAAGGATCGGCGATATACTTCCAAGTCAGGATGGTGTGTGACTTGGAGGGGAACTTGGAGGTGGTGGTGTTCCCATGCGCCTGCTGCCCTTGTCCTTCTAGGTGGTGGAGGTCGCGGGTTTGGGAGGTGCTGCCGAAGAAGCTTCAGGGTAACTGTCACGAGGGAAGAACTATTGGTTGGCGTTGTAGGTCAGACAAATCATTCTCAGTCCTGTCCTCATCTCTGTCTCCCTTTGTCTCTCACTACTTTTTAGTTTTAATGTGGTTTCTTGTTGACTTTTCCTTGTGTTTCTCCACTATTTATTTCTCCTGTAAAGGTTGCCCTCTTCTTGTGAAAAAGAAACTTTGCCCAGTGTTTTCCAACACTTTTGCCACATGTGGCTAATTGGGAATCCAGACATGGCTAATTGCATCTCTGATTGGTAAATAATTGGGTATTAGACACTCTCTCGATGGGCCTGCGATCTCAATATTCATAATCGCACGGCGTAAGCGTGTGAATTTTAATCTTTTTGTGCATTTTCTCAAGTGTCGAGATTGTCTAGCTGTGTGCCTGGTGGGGAGCGTGGGGTGGGGTGGGGTGGGGGCTGTTGCCAACCCTCCAGGGTATTGGTGAGACCACACCTGGAGTACTGCGTACAGTTTTGGTCTCCTTATTTAAAGAAGGATATACTTTCATTGGAGGCAGTTCAGAGAAGGTTCACGAGGTTGATTCCAGAGATGAAAGGGGTTGTCTTATGAGAAAAGGTTGAGCAGGTTGGGCCTATACTCATTGGGGTTTAGAAGAATGAGAGGTGATCTTATTGAAACATATAAGATTCTGAGGGGATTGGCAGGGTGGATGCTGAGAGGATGTTTCCCCTCGTGGGGGAATCTAGAACTAGGGGGCACAGTTTCAGAATAAAGGGTCGCCCATTTAAGACGGAGATGAGGAGGAATTTCTTCTCTCAGAGGGTCGTGAATCTTTGGAATTCTTTACCCCAGAGAGCTGTGGAGGCTGGGTCATTGAATATATTGAAGGCGGAGATAGACAGATTTTTGAACTACAGGGGAGTCAAGGGTTATGGGGAGCGGGCAGGAAAGTGGAGTTGAGGCCAAGATCAGATCAGCCATGATTTTATTGAATGGCGGAGCAGGCTCGAGGGGCCAATGACCGACTCCTGCTCCTGTTTCTTATGTTCTTACTATGTTCTTAGGATTGGCCTGGAGTCTCCAGGAATTGAAGATTAATCTCCAGGACATCCTGTGAGCAAAAACCCCGGGAGAAAAATGACAGGGTGGGGTGGGGGTGGGGGGGGGGGGGGCATTAAAAAAAATTGATTTTTTAATTCTCTTTGAAAACTTTTGTTTATGATTTGTAAAAATGTTGGAGACGGGCAGTCAAGATCATCCAGTCGGGTAATGAAGAGTCTGCTCGCTTTCTGATTGGCCGTGGGGTAGGCGGGGCGCCGCGAGGATGGATGTGTCGGGCGACCAATGGCGGGAGTGTGGGGGGCGGAGCTCCGTGAGGATGGACGTGTCAGGGCGACCAATGGCGGGAGTGTGGGGGCGGAGCTCCGTGAGGATGGACGTGTCAGGCGACCAATGGCGGGAGTGTGTGGGGGGCGGAGCTCCATGAGGATGGACGTGTCGGGCGACCAATAGCGGGAGTGTGGGGGCGGAGCTCCGTGAGGATGGACGTGTTGGGCGACCAATAGCGGGAGTGTGGGGGCGGAGCTCCGTGAGGATGGACATGTCGGGCGACCAATAGCGGGAGTGTGGGGGCGGAGCTCCGTGAGGATGGACGTGTCGGGCGACCAATGGCGGGAGTGTGGGGGCGGAGCTCCGTGAGGATGGACGTGTCGGGCGACCAATGGCGGGAGTGCGTGGGGGGCGGAGCTCCGTGAGGATGGACGTGTCGGGCGACCAATGGCGGGAGTGTGTGGAGGGCGGAGCTCCGTGAGGATGGACGTGTCGGGTGACCAATGGTGGGAGTGTGCGGGCGGAGCTCCGTGAGGATGGACGTGTCGGGCGACCAATAGCAGGAGTGTGGGGGCGGAGTGGTTAGAGGTCATGTGATTGAAACCTCCAGGAATACGTCCAACCAGAGTTGGCGACCCTAGTGGAGAGTGTGGGCGCGGGGGGTGGGGTGGCAGGGGAACAGTGATTCTGGGTGACTGGTAGAGGCCAACACTTGGTCTCTTAGGGGCCAGAGGCAGGTTGATGTTCAGAGTGCGCACTAGATGAGAGGCAGCAGGAGAGTCCCTTGAAATGTGTTCACTGTTTGTTCAGTTGATTGATCATTCACACACAGAGTAAATCCTCAGGGCTGACTGGGCTAAGAACAGCGAAACTGCCCCAAAATGGACTGTACAGAGACAATCAACAAAATAAAGAACTTCGAATACATCACAGGGTGTGAAGGGGTGATTACGGATGATCGGAGCGTGTCTGCCCAGCCGAAGTGCTGATTATTGCTCCAATTATATTAAAAACCGGTAAAGAAAGAGAAGACAAGTGACCACGGCCGGGAGAAGCTAAGATCATTCATTCAACTGCCTTTGGAAACAGTGATCCGGATAACCAGGAAAGAAGAACACTGGTGCAACCTCTGGACTTTGAAATCAGACCAGCGCCTGTCTGTGCACCTGAAACTCGGTTTTGGAAATATATTTTCCAGCTCCCGCTCAGTAATGTCTCTTATTGGCCCGGAATTTGCGGTCAGCGGCGAAGCAAAGGCGTTCGCCGCGGCCTCGAATCAAGCTTCGCACAAAGAGCTCGCGCTCTTTTTAATTTTGATAAAAATGGAAAAAACTTGGCACCGCGCAAAATCAACATTAGTTTTTCGGGGGGGGCCATCACCTGTGTTTGGCAGTCAATACGCTGTTAAATCCTTGGTTACACCTGATCCCTTTGGGCCTGACCTTCGTTGGGTAACTTAGCGGAATTGCTGCGGAAGAGCCGGCGTTTTCGTCAGTTTCCCTGATTTGAGAGATTGCTCTGATTGCCGGCTCCGTGGGGTGGGGGTGGGGGTGAGACGGACGGGGGTTGGGCGGGGGCTCAGCGCAGCGTGTGGAGGAGCAGGGAACGACAGACCACGAGGTCAGCTTTCCCGTGTTAGGCTGCGCGTGCGTGAAATCCTGAAGCTGCGGTCAGTTTCGAAGGCGAAACGACGGCCGACGCTGCCAGGTCACCTTCATCGGGACCCCAAATTCTGGGGCATTAATTTATTTAAACTAAACCCATTTGAAAGCCACACACACGAGCGAGCGAGCGAGCGCCTTCCTCACTGTTGGCCTCTCTACCTCCACTCTCGAACTGTGCGGATTCCTAATGAATTAAACCAGACCTGGTATAGCGCAGGAGAAAATGTATGAACAGAGAATTCAGCCGAGAAATAGTTAAAAGCTGTTTTTATTCCCCCACAGTGTAGTCTATTAATAATAATTTAAAAAGTTACACTGATTGCTACAATTTGTGCATTCAGAGCAAGTAATTAATGTGGGAGCAGATTTTCAAAACATTTCTCAAGCACTAGCCTCCCAACTGCGCCTGCCCAGGGCTGAGAGTGTCGATGGTTCAATGAGACGGCTGATATTGGAAGGGTTAATTAATCAATTCATGCCCCACGGAACAAATGGAAAATGGTGGGGAGCAAAAGCCCAAATTGCCAACACACCAACGAGCTCAGACTCAACAAACGGCCCCTCGAATGCTGCAGGCCTCACTCGGCTGATTGGCCGAAGTCTCTGGGGGAGAAATTGGGCACCTTTGCGCCTCCCGTTACTGCCTCCGGGGGAGCGCTAATGTGGCGCTACCGGCTGAGCGACCGGGCACGGCGATAGTACCAACGCCCGCAAAATTGAGGTGGAGGTTTGCAGCGGCGGTACCCACTAGCGCCACGCTCTCCTGCGCCTGGAGATCGTGACATCATCCGGCTGCGCAGAACCCCGGCTCTGAAATTCACTCTCGCCCCCTGCCTGAGCGCCTGCAGTGAGCAACGACTGGTGGAGGAGGCGGTCTGCAGTCGGATGAGCGCTGGAGGAGCGCGATATAAAGGCGTCAACATCCGGTTTATTTTTAGTCGTCAAAGATTGCTGCCTTGTCAGTTTGACAAAGGCAAACAGGTGTTTTGAGAAATTTCAGCGTTTTCCAGTTGAAGGAATCTTCTCCCTCAGAACGATTATTCACTTTCATTTAGGTGAGATTTGAAAGTGCAACATTTCCATACTTCAATGGGGGCTGTACTGGCACTGGACCTCGCCCTCCATCGTCGCCATCGGAGACAGCGGAGGCAGAGAGAAAGATTGCAAAATGTGGCCAGAGGGAGGAGGGCCAACAGGGCTCTCAACAGGAGGCCGCACCCTCCCAGGGTATTCCAGCAGCATTTCTCCTACATCAATCTCGCTTCACCAAGGACGTGGTCACAGAGCTCTGCCACCTCCTGCAGCCAGACCTCCAGCCTGAGATCAGGAGCAGCACGACTCTCTCAGTGGCAGTCAAGGTCACCGTCACCCTCAATTTCTACGCCAGCGGATTCTTTCAGTGTGCAGCAGGAGACATATCTAACATCTCGCAGTTCGCCGTCCATTGCTGCACCTGCAAGGTCACAGAGGCTCTCTACAGAAGGAGAAGGGATTACATTTCCTTCCCCATGACCAGAGAGAAGCAGCGCGAGCGTGCATGTGGCTTTGCCAGGATAGCGGGCTTCCCCATGGTGCAGGGCGCCATTGACTGCACCCACGTGGCTCTGCGGGCACCTCATAACAATCCGGAGGTATTCCGTAACCGCAAAGGCTACCACTCACTTAATGTGCAGTTGGTGTGCGACCACACACAGCGAATCCTCACCGTCAATGCCCGCTATCCTGGCAGCAGCCACAACGCCTTCATCCTGCGCCAGACCGGTGTGCCAGCTCTGTTCCAGCCACGACATCAAGCTAGCGGATGGTTGCTGGGAGACAAGGGCTATCCACTCTCCACCTGGCTCATGACTCCCCTCTGCAACCCCAACACTCCTGCCCAGCACTCATATAATGAGAGCCATGCTGCCACCAGGAACATCATTGAGCAGACTATCGAGAGCTCAAACAACAGTTCCGTTGCCTTGACCGCTCGGGAGGAGCTCTCCAGTACTCGGCTGAGCGGGTGTCCCTTTTCATCGTCGTCTGCTGCCTGCTCCACAATTTGGCCATCATGAGGGTCCAGCCATTGCCACCAGGCATAGCCGCACCACCTCAGGAGGAGGAGGAGGAGGAGGACGAGAAGGAGGAGGAGGAACAGGAGCACGAACAGCAGCGACGGAGGATCCAGCCACTCAATCGGCCTTGTGGAAGGGCGGTCCGTGACCGCCTCATCAGACTGTGGTTCCAATGAATTTGAGGCCACTTCCCGTCAGCACGTCCCCATCATTCCATCAATTTCTCATTCCATACCACAGCCCAAAGCTGAAATGAGACACAGCCCCAAATCTGCAACATTCCAATAATAAATTTATCAAAATCAGTAACCATATTAACTAATGACCCTTGTGCAAACCCTTACCTCCCCTCTTTACAGTCCCCTTTCTAATCTACTGCTCCTACGTAGTGTCTCCCCAGTGGCTGCAGCAGGGCTGAGTGTCAGTGCCAGAGACTACAGGTGGCCTTGCAGGACACCCTCGACCAGCTCTGGGCCTGGAAGGCCCGGGCTGTACATTGTGTCACCTCAGGATGGGCGACGGCAGTCTGGGCTGGCTGGATGACAGGCAGCAGCAAGGGCAATGGCGGAGTGGCAGTGGTGGGAGCAGGAATGCTGTCATCCTGAGAGAGGACAGCAGGTTCCTGCTCCACTGACCCACTGCCACTCCCCCGGGGCAGCACCTCAGCATCACTAGCAATCTGCTGCAGCACAGATTGCTGGGCTGCTGCGACACCGTGAGACCCCCGGTGGACTGTGGTGGACCCAGCGACGATGGCAACAGTCAGAGCTTTCGTGGCATCAAGCTGAGACTGCATGAGAGCAGTCTGAGACTCGATGGCAGCAACCATTGACTGCATTACAGCACTAAGATGTTGCGTGGCTTCCGCCTGTGTGATGCAATGGAAGCTGCCACATCACCCATGGCACGCATCATGAGGTCTGGATCTGCACGGTCTCTCTGGGAGTCCACCATCCTCTGCACAGTGGAAATGATGGGCTCCATGGTGTGCGCAGAGCTCTGTGCAATGTTGGAGGTGGACTCCTCCATGTTCCTTACCATTGTCGACAGGCTCTCGGGCACCCTTGCCATTGCACCTATCATCTCGGTGTGCATGGCCATCACCCTTCTTGTGAACGCCTCCCCATCGAGGTCCTCATCTGAGTCCTGTGCAGCAGAACTCGCGCGCGAACTCGCCCTCCGGGGAGATGGCTCCCGAGCTACCCTTTCCTCCGGGCCTTGCTGCAGCCCACTCGTCCCCAGTGCATCACCCAGTGCAGACCCCTCTACTAAACTTGTCTCTAAAGATCGCGTAGTGCCAGTATCTGAGGTGGCGCCTGCGGGTGAGAGATGCAGTGACGTGGTGCTTTGCTCCTCCTCCTCTTCTCCCACCTCACTCTCAGTGGGGGGCTCAGGGACAGGCTGGTCATCTGGTTGCTGATTCTCTGAAAGCATAAAGGCACAAGACTCACGTTAATGTGAGGGCAGGGGGGCAGGAAGGGAGCAAGGAATGCAGACATTCTCAGGAGGTGGAAAGTGAGAAAGGTTTGTGGTGTGAGGGGGAAGTGGGATGAGAGAAGGAGAGGGGATGAACATACCGTTGTTGCCCCCAAGGGGGTCAACGTCGCCGAGGGCCACAGCATCCACCACCTGCTGCCCAGTGAGTCACAGCACTCGCTCCTCCAGGTCTGAGAGCTGCTGGAGCTGCGCATCACCCCCGCCTGTTCTCTGCTGCTCCCTCCTATTGTGGGCCATCTTGGCCTGTAAGAGAACCGAATGTGTGTGAGTCAGAGTCCAGCTATGTGTTTGGGAGATATGCCTGCCGTAGTTGAAAGCTGTGATTGTAGGCAAGGCGTGAGATGTGGATGTGAGTTTGAGTAGGTGCAGATGCTTGGTGGGTGAGTGGTGGGGATGTGGTGGTTTGTGCAGTGTGTACAGACTGAGGTTCAGATGTTGGTATGTAGGACCTGTTGAAGCATGTACTTACCTTGACCACCCGAGTGAGGTCGTTGAATTTCTTGCGGCACTGTGCCAGGCTGCGTTCCACCGCACTACTGGCCGAGACCTCTTGGGCCAATTCCCTCCACATTGCCCTGAAGACCTGGGGCAATGGCCTCCTTCCACTGTCCGGGAACAGCACTGCCCTCCTTCGCTCCACTCCTGCGACCAATGCCTCCAACAACGAGCTCTCTCCCTGGGAATGGGATCAGCCATCACGATCAGGGGATTGAGTTGTTTGCAGGTTGTCTTCACAGCCAGCAATGCTGATAATGGGGACCTTCACAATGATGCAACCTCCCCTTTAAGAGCTGGAAGGGGCCAGTGTGAAGGATCATTGCCGATTGCACAGCACCTGAAACTCATTATCGCTCTGCTGGTAGCGCCCCTGTAGCGCCCTGATGAGGTCATTAGCGCTTGATTTAGCGCTCCAGTTCTTTGCAGGAACGCTAACAGTCAATTTAGGGGAAGCTCAGAATCATTAGCGCCTGGTGCTAACTTTTCACGATTTCAAATTTCAGCGCCCCAAACGGAGCGATGACGAATTTCACCCCCGCTGTCCTTTTGTGAAATGGCCGGCGGTCCCTGGAGGATTTCCAAAGAACATTTCGAATATTTTCCTGGGCCGAATTGCCACAACTTGCTTGTTGAGAATGGAAAGCCGACATCAATTAACACAGATCTAGCAAAGTGCAGGAGAGGATGTACAAACAGAAATAGTTACATCAAACGTACAGCACAGAAACAGGCCATTCGGCCCAACTGGTCCGTGCCGGTGTTTCTGCTCCACACGAGCCTCCTCCCACCCCTCTTCATCTCACCCTATCAGCAGATCCTTCTATTCCTTTCTCCCTCATGTGCTTATCTAGCTTCCCCTTAAATGTATCTCTGCTATTCGCCTCAACCACTCCCTGGGGTAGTGAGTTCCACATTCTCCCCACTCTCTGGGTAAAGAAGTTTCTCCTGAATTCCCTATTGGATTTATTAGTGACTATCTTATATTTACGGCCCCTAGTTTTGGACACTTCCACGAGCAAAGTTCCCCTAATCTTTTTTTTGGGTGCGCGGTCCCTTCAGCGGGCTGCGCGGCCCATTCAAAATTTCACGCGTGCGTGAAAATGGCCATTTGAAGAGCCGGTCCCGGGCTGCGTGGGGACGTTGGCCACAAGTGGAAACACCTTCACTACGTCGAAAGTTAAACGCTGTTTCCGTTGTTTCCTCTCCGCTGTGTATTCGATTAATGAGCAAAATAGAAATGCTCCCTCCTACAATTTGTGGATTCAAATAATTAATTAAGGTGGGAGCATATTGTCAAAACATTTCTGAAACATGCTCGGGGCCGACTGATTGCAGCTTCACAGATCGTGCGGCTGGATGTTTCTTCACCGCTAGCTTCATTGGAGGACTAATTCGACTTGAGTTGTAAACACTTGAAGCGAGACTCACAGCGAGCAGCTGCCCAGTCATTGCGCGGACGGTTCCCCGCAAGAAAAAACATCAGCAACAGAAACAGATGCTCCAACACCGGTTATGCACGAGTCAGTGTGCTGCTTCAAATATTCAGCAGCTTTCACTTCCTCTCAGAACAGCGACTATTCATGAAGGGTTCAGACAGAGTAAATAAAGAGAAACTGTTTCCAGTGGCTGAAGGGTCGATAACCAGAGGACACAGATTTAAGGTGATTGGCAAAAGAACCAGAGGCGACATGAGGAAAAACTTTTATACCAACGAGTGGTTAGGATTTGGAATGCGCTGCCTGATAGGGCGGTGGAAACAAACTGAGGTCCGAAAAGACGCTATATAAATGCAAGTCTTTCTTTCTTTCTATATCGAGAGAAAGACTTGCATTTCTATAGCGCCTTTCACAACCTCAGGACGTCCCAAAACGCTTCACAGCCAATGAAGTACTTACGAAGTGTAGTCACTGTTGTAATGTAGGAAACGCGGCAGCCAATTGCGCACAGCAAGCTCCCACAAAACAGCAATGAGATAAATGGCCAGATAATCGGTTTTAGTGATGTTGTTGATTGAGGGATAGATATTGGCCAGGACACCGGGGAGAACTCCCCTGCTCTTCTTCAAAATAGTGCCATGGGATCTTTTGCGTCCACCTAAGAGGGCAGACGGTTTAATGTCTCATCCGAAAGACGGCACCTCTGACAGTGCGGCACTCCCTCAGCACTGCACTGGAGGGTCAGCCTGGATTATGGGCTCAAGTCTCGAGAGTGGGGCTTGAAGGCACCGGTTTAGGGCCTCCTGGTTGGGGTCACGGTTATACGCCTGGGAAACTGGTCATAACCAACCTCTACCCCTATTTATATAGCGCCTTTAATGTAGTAAAATGTCCCAAGGTGCTTCACAGGAGCGATTATCAAACAAAATTTGACACTGAGTCACATAAGGAGATATTAGGACAGATGACCAAAAGCTTGGTCAAAGAGGGAGGTTTTAAGGAGAATCTTAAAGGAGGAGAGAGAGACGGAGAGATTTAGGGAGGGAATTCCAGAGCTTGGGGCCTCGGCAGCAGAAGGCACGGCCACCAATGGGGGACCGATTGAAATCGGGGATGCTCAAGAGACCAGAATTGGAGGAGCGCAGAGATCTCGGGAGGGTCGTGGGGCTGGAGGAGGTGATAGAGATAGGGAGGGGCGAGTTCCATGGAGGGATTTGAAAACAAGGATGAGAATTTTAAAATTCTATGACAAGACTTCTCTGTCGAGGCTCACCGGTTAGCCCAAATTTTAAACCAGCTAATTGGAAAATAAAGTTAGTGCTCGTGGAATATGAAAAGCTTTAACCATTTGAATCAGATGACTTGCTCATTTTGAGTTGGGAAACGGCATCGAGCTTAGACTCGGGAGGGGAGGAGAGAGAAAATGACGCGGTCAATCTCCACGTCTCGCACATTCTTTAAAGCCTCTTTCACTCAGTGGACCTTTATTGTTCCATCTCTCAGCTTGCTTTCTGCTTCAAAGGAACGTCCCGACTGCTGGCTGAGTTTTCACACAAGGCAAGAATCTATGTCCCGAACAACTGCTGTTGTGTGACTGATACAGATGGGTTTCTAATCTGTCAGTAGGACTCCTTGTACCTTCCCAGGCAACAGAAAATGATCTTTAGATCTCTCAATGGTGATGATAGACAAAGGAGTCCTGGATTTCGCAGTGCTGAGGTTTTTTTTGTCTGCTAAGCACTCTATGTTGCCGATCTCTGTGCAAAATGAATGACTGAACTTGCATTTATATAGCTCCGTTCACGACTTCAGTCGTACCAAGTCCCGTTCACCCATCACCCGTGCTCCCGGTCCGGAAGCACCTCCAATTTAAAAATGATCATCCTTGTGTTCAAATCCCTCCATGGCCTCTGCCTCTCCCTATCTCTGTAACCTCCTCCTGCCCTACAACCCTCAGAGATCTCTGCGCTCCTCCAATTCTGGCCTCTTGCACATCCCCCCAGTTCCTTCACTCCACCATTGGCGGCCGTGCCTTCAGCTGCCTGGGCCCTAAGCTCTGGAATTTCCTCCCTAAACCTCTCCGCCTCTCTCTCCTCCTTTAAGACGCTCCTTAAAACCTCCCTCTTTGAGCAAGCTTTTGGTCACCTGCCCTAATATCTCCTTATGTGGCTCGGTGTCAAATTTTGTTTGATTTACACTCCTGTGAAGCACCTTGGGACGTTTTACTGTGTTAAAGGCGCTCTATAAATACAAGTTGTTGTTGTTGTAATAGGCCACAGCATAGAATGAGACATTACATTGGGACACATACCAATATTAAAATTACTAATATTACATACTAAGGCCATAAGATTGAGTGGAGTGGGAAATGGCAGTATTTCTAGTGGTTCAGGACAGATTCTTATCTAAGATTGGGACTGAGGCACACTACTGGGGTCAGAGTAGAAAGAACTTTACTACGTGTCTATAAGGAAAGGATACCAGGAGAGGGCGGGGAAATGTGATGAGAGGAGCTAGCACCAGCACAGGCATGATGGGCTGATTGGCCTTCTGTGCTGTACATCGATGGTTCTAGAGCCAGCCTGGGCTGTATGTGACCCGGTGATAATCTTTCATCCCACAGGCCTCAACTTGAGCACTAAATTCAGAAAATAATTTTTAAAATCTCACCTAGCGATCTCCCAAAAGAAAATGAATTATAATTGCGGACATAGGATTACACAGGATATACGGCACAGAAACAGGCCATTCGGCCCAACCAGTCCATGCCGGCGTTTATGCTCCACTCGAGCCTCCTCCTGTCTTTCCTCATCTAACTCGATCAGCATAACCCTCTATCCCTTCTCCCTCATATGCTTGTCCAGCCTCCCCTTAAATGCATCTATACTATTCGCTTCGACCACTCCCTGTGGTAGCGAGTTCCACATTCTCACCACTCTCTGGGTAAAGAAGTTTCTTCTGAATTCTCTATTGGATTTCTTGGTGACTATCTTATATTGAGGGCCTCTAGTTTTGCTCTTCCCCACAAGTGGAAACATTCTCTCTCTATCCACTCAGTCAAAACCTTTCATAATTTTAAAGACCTCAATTAGGTCACCCCTCAGCCTTTTTTCCAAGAGAGAAAATAAAGAGACCCAGCCTGTTCATCCTTTCCAGATAGGTATAACCTCGCATTTCTGGGATCATCCTTGTAAATCTTCTCTGCACCCTCTCCAGTGCCTCTATATCCTTTCTATAATATGGCGACCAGAACTGCACGCAGTACTCCAAGTGTAGCCTAACC
Organism: Squalus acanthias; assembly: GCA_030390025.1. Lineage (NCBI taxonomy): Eukaryota > Metazoa > Chordata > Chondrichthyes > Squaliformes > Squalidae > Squalus > Squalus acanthias. The sequence goes on along the minus strand of CM059437.1, from coordinate 96,098,628 downwards.
AAGGTTCGATACAGGTTCAGCGTAACTGAGGTGTAACATTTGCGAGTTAATGCTGAATCACTGCCTTTTAATCAGACGGCAAAAGTGCTAACCAGCCCCCTTTGGTTCTGTGCTTTTTTTGGTTTTGTTTCAAGGTGCAAACAGATGGCGTACCTGAGCAACCTCCCTCAGATTGCCGTGGTCTTCATCTTTGTGAACGAGGCTCTGTCGGTCATCCTGCGATCGGTGCACAGTGTCGTGAATCACACGCCACCACATCTGCTCAAGGAGATCATTCTCGTCGATGACAACAGCGACAGCGGTAAGGAAGAAATCCGAGTTGCGCAAAGCTCCTCTCAAAGTATAATTTGCATTCAATCCCATTGTCCTTGGTTCCATGGTTTTCTCCTTAAGTTTTCCACACAGCCGGTATGGATTCTTCAGCTTGTGACCAAGCCAAGCGGTATTTGCCCGATGCTACATATCCACATATCATTTTAAACCATCCTACCATTTCATTTATTTTTCTATCACTTTTAAAACCTCCTGCTGCACACAAATCCAATTAAGAGCAAGAAAATAAGTGACCAGATAATCTGTTTTTAGTGATGCTGGTTGAGGGATAAATATTGTCCAGGACACCAGGGAGAACTCCCCTGCTCTACTTCAAATGCCATGGGATCTTTTACATCCACCTGAGAGAGCAGACGGGGCCTCGGTTTAACGTCTCATCCGAAAGACGGCACCTCCGACAGTGCAGCACTCCCTCAGTACTGCCCCTGGAGTGTCAGCCTGGATTTTTATGCTCAAGTCTCTGGAGTGGAACTTGAACCCACAACCTTCTGACTCAGATGAGAGAAAGAGAGACAGAGAAAGAGACAGAGAGAGAGAGACAGAGAGAGAGAGAGAGAGTGAGAGAGAGAGAGAGAGAGAGAGAGACAGAGAGAGAGAGACAGAGAGAGAGAGACAGAGAGAGAGAGTGAGAGAGAGAGAGACAGAGAGAGAGTGAGAGAGAGAGACAGAGAGAGAGAGTGAGAGAGAGAGACAGAGAGAGAGAGTGAGAGAGAGAGACAGAGAGAGAGAGACAGAGAGAGACAGAGAGAGAGAGACAAAGAGAGAGAGAGAGAGAGTGAGAGAGAGAGAGAGAGACAGAGAGACAGAGAGAGAGAGAGTGAGACAGAGAGAGAGAGAGAGAGAGACAGAGAGAGAGAGAGAGAGAGACAGAGAGACAGAGAGAGAGAGAGTGAGACAGAGAGAGAGAGAGACAGAGAGAGAGAGAGAGAGAGAGACAGAGAGACAGAGAGAGAGAGAGTGAGATGGAGAGAGAGAGAGAGTGAGACAGAGAGAGAGAGAGAGAGAGACAGAGAGAGTGAGACAGAGAGAGAGAGAGAGAGAGAGAGACAGAGAGAGAGAGAGAGGAGAGAGTGAGAGAGAGAGAGAGAGAGAGAGAGACAGAGAGAGAGAGAGAGAGAGAGAGACAGAGAGAGAGAGAGAGAGAGAGAGAGAGAGAGACAGAGAGAGAGAGAGAGAGAGAGACAGAGAGAGAGAGAGAGAGACAGAGAGACAGAGAGACAGAGAGAGCTACCCACTGAGTCACGGCCGACACCATCAAAAGCCGAGACTTGAACCAGAAGCATTTTTATGCTGTAGACCTCTGCCAAGTAGTGATTGGGCTGAACATTCGGATTATTTTACAGAAAACTGACTGTGTTAGTCCCCAGTGTTGCTGTCTTTGCTGGCTGAACCCTCTAAAGGCCAGCGAGCCTGGCGGTTGAAGTAAGCAGAAATAAAAGCGGAAACATTCTGTGAGCTAACAAAAGTAATGTTTCACAGTCATGCTGAGGCCTGAATCAATAAGTTCTGGCATCTTCAAGTCACAAGTTGGATGTGGGAAAAGACTCCTTTGCAATGGCGGAGGGTCCCAAGTGAAATGAATCTGGGCCGTGTCAGCCACGCTCTGACTGAGGACAAGTCCAACGCACTAAACTGCCCAGCCTTTGGCATTAATCGCCAAGAGCCGGAACGTTGTCAGTCTCACTCAGAGATGCCACAATGATGGTGGGTGTGGGAAAGGAAAGATATCACACTGGTCGAACGAGGGTGCCTTTTTGACACTGGTGTTAATAGGCATGATTACCCTACATCGTGCCTAAGTTGTATCTTACCTGGGAATTGTGTGATGTGGGTGTGGAGTGCGTGAAACCTAGAAGAATCCTCCATTCCCCAGCAGCTACATCCCTCATTTTGGTGAGAGCTAGATTCTCCCAAGGAATCTCCCGTGTACAAGAAAAGAATTCCCCCAAAAAGATTGGATGACCCTTGTCATATTGAGCAAACCCGGCAAGTTCCCTCTCGGGCTGTTGCTGCGACTGGAATCCACCAGTTTGTGACGGTGAGACACTGGCAGTCTGGGTATTGGATTATATACCTCGGGGACGCCATGAATAATATTTTTCAAAGTGATGTGAGGTAGTCGGGATCGAAGGCTACGGTTCCCAGTGGTGTGTGTGGGGATGAAACGATGACACAAGCACCGTACGATGAACATCTCATCATACCACCTGCATGGGCTTTGTTAGAATTCGTTTTCTGACATCGGTGATGAGTTTTCGTTGCCTTTTGGTGCTGACCTGACCTGCTGCCCTTCTAACTCGCACACACCCGAGCAGTTTCTTTCCTCTTTGAAGCTCAGATCATTAAAACAGGACAATCTCACTGAGCGTGCTCGACCATTCTCTTAACCATGGCTCTCTCTCTCTCCATCCCCAGTTTGTGTTTTTCTCTCTCTCTCTCTCTCTCTCTCTCTCCCCAGTTTGTGTTTCTCTCTCTCTCCCCAGATTGTGTTTCTCTCTCTCTCTCTCCCCAGTTTGTGTTTCTCTCTCTCCCCAGTTTGTGTTTCTCTCTCCCCAGTTTGTGTGTCTCTCTCTCCCCAGTTTGTGTTTCTCTCTCTCCCCAGTTTGTGTGTCTCTCTCTCCCCAGTTTGTGTTTCTCTCTCTCTCCCCAGTTTGTGTGTCTCTCTCTCCCCAGTTTGTGTTTCTCTCTCTCTCCCCAGTTTGTGTTTCTCTCTCTCCCCAGTTTGTGTTTCTCTCTCTCTCCCCAGTTTGTGTGTCTCTCTCTCCCCAGTTTGTGTGTCTCTCTCTCCCCAGTTTGTGTTTCTCTCTCTCTCTCCCCAGTTTGTGTTTTACACTCTCTCTCTCTCTTTCTCTCTCTCCCCAGTTTGTGTTTCTCTCTCTCCCCAGTTTGTGTTTCTCTCTCTCCCCAGTTTGTGTTTCTCTCTCTCCCCAGTTTGTGTTTCTCTCTCTCCCCAGTTTGTGTTTCTCTCTCTCTCCGTCCCACAGTTTGTGTTTCTCTCTCTCTCCCTCTCCATGTTAATCCGCTCTCTCTTGGCCTCTCCACTGTCTCTGTGTTGTCAGGCTGCTTGTCCGACTTCCAGTCCTGGATGAGTCACAGTTTTCTCCAGTTAAAGAAATCATGGTCTTCCGTCCCTCGCGACAAACTCCGTACCCTCACCATCGATTCCAACCCCTCCTCGGGCACTGTCTTAGGGAGAAGCGTAGGGGCATCTTCATCACACGGACTGCAGCGGTTCAAGATGAAGTTCCATTAACACCTTCTCAAGGGGCAACTAGGGACAGACAATAAATGCCGGCTTCGCCAGCGACACCCACATCTCGAGAATGGATAGAATAAAAGAGCAACCTCGGTGTCCTACTCCAACCCGAGCTCAGCTTCTGACCCCCATCTCCAGCTCATCACAAAGACCGCCTACTTCCACCTCTGTAACATCACCTTCCTCCGCCCCGCCTCAGCCTATCAGCTGCTGTAACCCTCACCCTTGCCTTTCTCACCTTCAGACGCAAACGTTCCAATGTTCCAACACTCCCCTGGCCGACCTCCCATCCTTCACCCTCCATAAACTTTAGCTCAACCAATTTTTAAACAGGCAGACAGAGCTAATCCTAGTAAGTAACTACAGGCCAGTTAGCTTAACATCTGTACAGGGAGAATCTTGGGGGGGAAAATTCAGTTGGTTGCGCCTCCCGTTAGCGCCTTAAGAGGGCGCTAATGGGGCGCAAAGCATCTAGCGCCCAGGCGCGGCGAAGTTTGCGCCGCTCGCGAAATTAACTAGACATTTTGCAGTGGCGCTAAACACTACCACCACGATCTCCTGCGCCGGCAGATCATGACGTCAGTCGAGTGCGCAACGCCCCGGTAACGCCCCGGAGCGGAAATTGAGTGGCGCCCCCTGCCTTACCGCCTGACGCTAGCAACGACAGGTTGAGGGGAGCGTTCTGCAGTCATGAAGGGAAAGGGGGAGCGCTATTTAAAGGTGACTGCTTCCTGCCTTTTATTCTTGTTGCCATTTTTGAACTACGCATTCTGAGAGAGAGAGAGAGAGACTTCTGGAGAGATTCAACGTTGTGTGAAGGAGTTTTGGGTACTGAGCAGCACTTTGCAGGTTCATTTTGATCTGCCATTCCTTGTATCGATTTAGAAGAGTCTGTGGGGGCTGCACTCTGAGCTCTTTCCCTGGTACTCTCCATTGTTCTTTCCAGCAGATTTGATGTACAGGTCTCTCCAGGCCGAGATTCAAGGCTGCAATGAGCAGGATGTGGATGGAAAGCAAGATTAACCATCCCCTTTAAGAACTGGCCCGGGCCATTGTGTGTGTGTTCCATTGCTGACTGACATCACATGAGCTTCGCCAGCGCTCCGAGGTAGTGCCTCGCTCCTCGGCCTTTGCGCCTTAAGACAGGTGTGAAGCGCCGGATTTAGCGCTCCAATCACCTCCAGGGGCGATAAAAGTCAAGTTTGCAGTCGGTGGCGATAATTAGCGCCAGGCGCTAATCTTTTCGCCCGGCCGATAATTGCGCCCCAAATGGGGCGATACTGAATTTCTCCCGCTTGGAGTCTTTAATTGAGGATGAAATTACCACATAGCTAGATAACGAGGAAATAGTTGGAGTTCAAAAGGGACGATCGTGCTTGGCAAACCTCGTAGAATTCTTTGAGGAGGCTGCAGACTCGGTAAAGGGGGGAAATTCAGTGTTGAAATTTTGGAGAATTACCAAAATAAGAGATCTGGTTAACTCAAAACAAAAGCCCAAATCCTGAGGACGCTGGAAATCTGAAATAAAAACAGAAAACTCTGGGAACACTCAGCAGGTCAGGCAGCATCTGTGGTGAGAGAAACAGAGTTAACGTTTCAGCTCGATGACCTCTCGTCACCAATTCTGATGAAAAGTCATCGACCTGAAACGTTAACTCTGTTTCTCTCTCCACGGATAAAGTTTAAAACATTCAGAAGACCAAAGGAAGCTGGGAAGGGATATCGATAAGATGGTGGAATGGGCTAAAAAGTGGGCGATGGAATTTATTGAGTGTGCTACCAACTGGGCCACGACTGATACAACCTTTCTCCACATCTTCTCACTCACTGTGAGCAATGCCACGAGAGATCCACCTGTAGTGACGTATTTATTGATGACGCCATCCTGGAGTTAGTCCTACTGTAACAGAACAGCTGGTGGATTTCCTGTGTACTTTGTGCCCAGAGACGCACGTAATCGAAGGTCAAAGCAAACACCTGGTGTAAAAAAAAATAGAGGAAGATCGGGCGCAGGTGTGTTCCGCGTGTAATTGCGCCACGCCCAGATTTCCACGTTCTCTCGTGCTCATCCATCGATCGCTGGGCCCGACCGCACCTCGGATCATTATATTAGCTCTGCCTCCACTCTAAAGAGCCGTACACGTGAATTTCCTGCAGTTACACTGGTTCAAAACGGGTGTAAATTTACGCCCAGCATTTTAGGGGCAGCAAGAAACAAAATTGTTTTCCTGACGCTTTCTTGCAATTTCTTAAGTGATTTTTTAAAATTTCTCCTCACTGAGAGCTGCTCTGTATGTTCTATTTATTTTAATGCATTTTTATGGCTTCAGTATAAGTCA